>WSFP011410058.1:0-24769 GCA_009831015.1 Picea engelmannii
GTGGTGGACAAAGAAAGTGTCAAAAGAATCCAATATCCTTTGTACCTCTTCAAGTAATGGAAGCAAGAGAATGTTGTGGCACTGTTGCATTCTTCAGACCCAATTGATGACATTTAGGGAATCACATAAAACTGTATAGTTTCCACATCTTTTCCTTTGGCATAAGTAAAATAAATTTTAGGGACAACAGTTCTACATAATTTTTCATTCTTGGACCTAAACCCATTTTGATTTTGAAAGAATGATTTCCAGACATGTTTAATAGTGCCCCACCTCCACTAGACTGATTGTTGTTTTGGGATGCACCATTGAAGAAATCCCAAGGTTTGTATTGGTCCATGAGTTCCTCCCTGACAGGCTAGGCTGGGCCCATCCATTTTTCCTATGGGAAGTGAAAGAGGATACTTAGGATATAAGCTACAATGACTTTAGGAGGGATAAATGTTTCACAGAAAATTGCAGAGTTTTTGGCTATTTAGGTACCCCAACAAATGAGCAGTGGAAGGGCCCAAATACTGTGATTAGTGGCATTAGAGACCCAAGTTTTCCACATCTTCAATAGAAGTATCTTTGCAAATTCATCCTCGGCCTATCAAAAGGGAGAAATCCAATGAGACAAATTTTTATATGGACATATGATGAAAATATGGTTCAACAATTCTTCATTTTCGTTGCAAAGGATACACCACCTCGAACCTTCAATCTGTCTCTTTTTCATAACCTCCCATGTGGGGAACTTTTTGACAATCAGACACCACATAAAAATTAACGATTTAAGAGGGTAGTGGAATTTCCAAAGTCCTTTCCACCACCAAGTGGGTTCCCTGAAGTAAAATCAATATTGAGGTGAATATAACCCAGTTTTGGGGTGAAAACTCCATGCGGGGCATGCTGCCAAACTAAATCCTCATCTCTATATAGCAGACGAATATGAGCCAACTTTAGGGATCTGATGTAATTTGACCAAGGGACCACATATTATTCCTCTACCCCTATTTGAAAATATTTCATCCACTCTTAAGACCAGATAGAAGTTCAAGCAGGATCCACGATCTGATTTAAGAAGAAAATCCCTTCTGCGTGTAGACCTCTAAGTAAATTTGTAGGGAGGATGTGATTGACACCACTTCCCAACCAAGGGTCTGATCCAATACTCACCAATTTTCCATTTCCTATGTGACAAACGAGTCCTTCACCCATCACCTTGAAGGAAGACGTAATTGTTTTCCATATGATTGAGCACATAGATTTTTCTTAAGTGGATTTCTTATCCATTCTTGAATAGATGTTGAGATGATATATTAGTGGATGAATACTTATGTCCAAAGGATATATATAGAAATTAATCTCCAACAAGATTTCGCTGCCAGAGCTTTTGATAAAATGAAAATGTTTTTCAATCCCCATTCTCCTAAATATTTCAGCATGTCCAGAGAATTCCATTTCACCCAAGGAAGAACATGTTTTTCCTGTGTGTCGGCCCAAAGAAATTTAAAACATAGTTTCCTATCTTTTCAAGAATCCCTTTAGGGATCCATGCTAATGACATCCAGTAGATTGATATTTCTTCCAAAACGAATTAAACTAGGATCAGTCAGCTCACACAGGAGATCCATCTGAAGCTCCAACAAGATAATATTTTTTTCCAGCTTTGCTATCAATAAGGACTAGTCATTATTTTTATAAAAAAAATTCTTTAGATGAAAGCCTAGGTATTTAAGACTTGCACCAAAATCCAATGTATTATATGGATATAGGGTTATGTAAACTACAAGCTCTTCATCCTCCCTATTATTGATGGATAAAGTTGATCTCCTTTTATTAATTTGCATACCAATAGCCCTGATAAAGAGATCCAAGATACTATGTATCTTTTCAGCGTAACCTCAAAGTCCATTTCAAAAAAGAAGTACATCATATACAAAGATTATATGAGTTAGACTGAGTGTTGGGGAGATGGTATTCCGTGAAATTCCCCTATCAAATTTGCCTCTATCAACACCCTCTTTAGTCCTTCCACAACCAATGTTTGTTTTTCAAACCACATAAATCATAACTCATCAAACCATATTTGTAAAAAAATTATATCATTTATCTTAGGCGATAACCGATTGATTTCTTGTTACTGCCTTTAAAATTTGGCAACAACGTATTTCTATTTATGTCACATGTGCATCATTGAAAACCATTTAAAAAAAAAATCTTATGAAAGAATGTTAGCTTTCATATCAATTAGAGTGAACTTGCAAAATAAAAAAAATGGCATTGAAAAATATATTTAAAAATACATGGAAAAAAATTTACACACTAGTATACAACATGATATATTTCCTCCATGTTAAAAGAAATGAAAAAAATAATAGAATTAAATTATTAAAAACATTTTTTTATCCTACATAAATTTGCATGAATTCAATTGAAAATTCATGGTTTTCCCAAGAGTAGTTACTACTAAGTAAGCATCCAAATTAGTCCTCTAGCCCCATTTTAAAAGAGTCCTTCCACTCTTGAGACTAGATAGAAGTTCGAGCAGGATTCACGATCTGATTTAAAGAGAATATCCCCTATGCATGTAGACCCCAAAGTAAATTTGCAGGGAGGATGTGACTAACACCAGTGCCCAACCAAGGGTCTGATCCAATATGCACCAAGTTTCCATTTCCTATGCGCCAAGTGAGTCCTTCACCCACCACCTCGAAGGAAGAGGTAATTGTTTTCCATATGATTCAACACATAAAAATTTTCTTAAATGGATTTCTTATCCATTCCCGAATAAACATCGAGTTGATATATTTTTGGATGAATAGTTGTGTCCAAAGGCTATCTGTAGAAATCAATATGCAACAAGATTTCTCTTCCAGAGATTTTGAGAAAATGAAAATGTTTTTCAATCCCCGTCCTCCTAAATATTTCGACATGGCCAGAGAATTCCATTTCACCCAAGGAAGAACAATTTTTTCCTGTGTGCCAGTTCAAAGAAATTTAAAACATAATTTCCTTTCTTTTCAAGATTCCCTGTGGGGATCCTTGCTTAGAACATCCAGTAGACCATTATTGCTTACAAAACTAATTTAACAAGATGATCTTTTTTCCATCTTTGTTATTAGCTAGGATGATTCATTATTTTTATAACAACTTTGATTTAGATGGAAGCTTAGGTATTTAAGACCTGCATCATAATACAACGTATCATATAGATATAGGATCCTGTAAACTGCAATCTCTTCATATTCCAGGTTATTGACAGATAAGGTTTATTTACTTTCATTAATTTGCATACCAATATCCATGCTAAAGAGATCCAAGATACTATGCAGCTTTTCACCGTTACCTTTGAGTCCATTGCAAAAACATAGTACATCATATACAAAGAGTATATGAGTTAGCCTAAGTGTAGGGGAGATGGATATTCTGTGAAATTTCGCCCTCAATGTGGCCTCTATCAACACCCTATTGAGTCCCTCTGCAACAATTTTTTTTTTTTTTTCAAACCACATAAATCATAACTTATCAAACCATATTTGTGAAAAAAATATATCATTTATCTTAGGTGATAACTTATTTATTTCTTGTCACTACTTTAAAAATTGGCAACAACGCCTTTCTATTTGTGTCACATGTGCATCATTGACAATAATTAAAAAAAAATCTTATGAAAGAATATTTAGAGAAAAAAAAACAAAATTTCATATCAATTAGAGGGAACTTACAACATAAAAAAATGGCATTGAAAAATATATTTAAAAATACATGGAAAAATTCTACACGCTAATACACAACAGGATATACCACCTCCATGTTGAAAGAAACGAAAAAAATGATAGAAGTAAATTATTAAAAAAAATAATTTATCCTATATAAATTTGCATCACTTCAATTGACAATTCACGGTTTTCCCAAGAGTAGTTACTACTAACTAATCATCCATATGTAGTGAATACACCCAAAAAATTGGGATGCATAGTCATTGATTTGGAAAAAATATTAAGAAAACCTATTATATGTTCATGAAAAATGTTTATATTTAGGCTAAAAATATAAGTGTATGAATAACTATAATCATAAATTAGGCTACAAGGTTTTCAATTTTAATGAAAAAATGGAAAATGTTAGCCTAAATTTCTTCCAAAAAATTGAAATTTAGCCAAACTAGAGAGATTTCACTTAAAAAAAACATTGTCCACAACAAGGGGGAAAAGTATAGGAGATAATGGGCATCCTTGACGAAGGTAGTGTTTTGCATGAAAGAAAGGGGAAGCTACTCCATTTATCAAAATTTCAAAGGATGTTGTAGATATACAACACATTATCCAATTAATAAAGGGGATTTCAAAGCCAAGATGGGTCAGGAAGTGCCTGATGTAGATCCAATTCACTTGATCATGAGATTTTGATAGAACTATATTTAGGATGACCCATTTTACTTTCTAGGTTTTTGTAAAGTGTATGCCCTCCTATTCCACCCCAATGGCCTCATGAATTTATTGTCCTTCTAGAAAACCAAAATTTTCCTTTGAAACCAACTCTGATAGGACCAACTTGATCCTTCTAGTGATCACCTTTTCCACCACTTTATAGATGCATTTGCATAGAGATATAGGTTTGAAATCATCAAGAGTATGTGGAGAATTGGATTTTGGTATCAGAGCAATGAAGGTAGAGTTGAGAGGATAATGCATATGGTATTATCTGTGGGATTCTTTAACCGCCGATAAGATATCCCTTCCAATCAAATCATAGAATACCAAGAAGAATTGTATGTTCCAACCATATGACCCTGGGATTTTATTCTTCTGGAAGCTATGAAGAACTTCCTTAAGTTCATCTTGTGAAACCTCCTCCATGAGTTCCTTGTTGGCTTCATCTCCCAAAAAACATGGGAAAAAAATGGCTAATCTAATTATATATTCTATATTATCCCTGTAATATTCCTTGAAAAGGTTTTGAAAGTTCCTCTATTTCAATTGAGCTAGATCATAAAAAGAGGATTCTTCTTTCCCCATGTGGTCAGAGAGGCTCCAGATAGTATTGGAGAGATTTTGGCCTTTTGAATAAGCCTGGAAAAAAATTATGTTTTCATCTCCACTTTCTAACGAGATAGTATGGCTCTTATGTCACCATGATTCTTCTTGATCTTCCAATAAATATCTTCTTTTATGTTCCATAGAAACCATGACCTCTTTCAATTTGAGAGAAAAGTTTCCCTCCCCTTCTAACTCATGTATTTCCTGAAGGGAAACTTTTGTGTCAACTAAATCCTGCTCATCCTGCTTCCTTTTATTGTGATCCCACCACACTCTCTCTTTCTTAACATTCTTGAGGTTGGATGCAAACTATACCCCAACCACCTCTCTTGAGGATGGGTCAAAAGGGATCCAACACTCCGTAACTAGATTATGGAAAATTTCCTCTTTTAGCTAGGCCTAATTAAATTTGAAGGGGCTTGCTAGTGTCCATGACCCACCTGCAACCTCAAGGAAAATTGGAGAGTGATTTGATTCACCCCCACTACCTATACATTGCCAAAGGTTTATCAGTTTCTACAGTCGTTTATCCGATACCAAGAACCAATCTAATATTTTTTCAATATGATATTTCTCGGTTCACTTATTCCTCCAAGTAGGATTCATTTTAACTGGGGAAAGGTCTAAGATACTATTGACCATCGAAAAGTTCCTGAAATATTCATAAAGGGGATTAGTTCAAACCCTAGGGCCCCAAACCTCTCTAGCACCCATGCAAAAATTTAAATCGCCACCAAGAATGAGTCTCTTGCATTGAAAGAAGGATTTTTGGGAAAGAACATCGCAAAAGGGGACTCTATCAACATATGGCCCATAAATGTTTAAAATTGAGAAAACTTGTCCCAAATATACAAGGCAAACTTCCACTCCTAAACCTCATTCAAAACCCCATGAATTTATTAATTTTATCAATCTATTGTTCCATCTAATTTCCAATCCATCCGAACGACGTATGGCATCTTGAACAATAAAAATCCATTGCTTGAAAAGATATTCTAGCATGGTAATGATAGAAACACCATCCTCCAAGGTTTGTTGAAGGAGAATTATGTTAGGGTGACTAAATTCCACCAACCTCTTCAAAAATGATTTTTTTGGGGGGCTTGCCACACCCCTACAGTTGAAAGAAATGATTTTCATGAGGAAACCCCAGGTGGGGGTCTCGATGCTCTAAGTGACCAAAAGATGGAAAGTTGTTTCCCCACCACCGTATACACCAAAGACCTGTTTTGAGCCTTTGTGAAATGGGATTTTCGACCCCTACCCTTAGTCCTTAGATAGGGAACAAGATTATTCCCTAAGCCATGCAAATTTGAGTCCGATGTGCTCGATATTTCTCTACTTATGAGATTGTAAGAAATGACCTCCTCCTTCGTATTCTTTGACAGCTCGAACTCTTTTAGGAGCCGCATCTAGGAAGAAGAGGAAGGGGATTGTGTAAGGGTACAATTTGCAATGGATGGGGATTGGTCATGCATGAAATAGGGAACCATATTAACTTGGGATATGGAAATATTTTTGAGAGAGCCTAGACAATATTTCCCCAAAATAGACAAAGAATTTATTAGTACATTAATGGGCTGAGGAAACATAGAAAAATTACCCTAAGCTTGATATGAATCCTCACTATGTGTTGTGGCCAAAGAGCAATCCATGGAAGATAGTCTGTTATCTCCCTTTGAATCCTGTGTAGAATTTGGTGAGATCTTGTGGGATTTCCTTATTGTTGTTCCTCCTCCAATTTCTTCCCTGAATTCCATTCTTCTTGTCACCTCCATATCCTACAGACTAACAGAGCCCCTTGATTCCCTCGTAATTGGTGATGCCAGTATTTTCCTGATGGATTGCAACCCGGAGCCTTTGTGCCTCCTCTTTAGTGGAAGATGACATTGATTGGTAATATTTCCATGTTGATGGCACCTACGACATATGAAGGGTACCCCCTTGTATCCCAACCTTTGCAAGAAGTATTTGTCTCCCAAAACTAGTTCCAAATCCTTTGCCAATCCTTCCCTTATGTTTAGGGAAACTAGGATGCATGCAACAATGAGTTATCTTGACTCAGGAAATGACATGTATGCATCTAGGAATGAGCCCAAGATGTTCCCAATATTCATGAAAGTTTCTTTGTTCTAAAATTACATAGGATTACCTAGGAAGCATACCTAGATGGGGATAACATTCTTCTGCTCCTCCCCGCATCGAAAAGAGGCATCCATTTTTTGAAGAATACATGGAAATAATCTATGTCTAGGTCGATTTGAGGGACCAATACGCATCCTCAACTTTCACTGTAATAACTTTTTAGGAGATGATAGTAAATAATATTTGATAATTTAAACACATGCATTTAGTGCAAACAAAAGTTTCCGCTTTCATGGATGGAATAACCTATAACATATTCATAACTCTTTTACAATTTTTCCAATTCTAAATTTTCCAAATTTGAATCCAAATATATGAATCTAAATAAGAGGATGAGATAAATATAAAGTTAAATTTACAATTTAAATATTTAAATAGAAACATAACAAAATATACCAAGTGAAATACCTCCTCCCTAGTCTGTTGAAGATGAGCATTTTCAATGTACTCCTTCCAGTAGTAGGAATATTCTTCCAAGCATTCCTTTTTTTTCACTTTCCTAGAGGGAAACAACAAAATCCTTCCATCCAACTAGGATCCTATTCATCTTCCTAGCTCCAAGAAACCTTTCAGTTTCTTGGCCCTCCATGTCTGTGACTCCAAGAACATTAAAACACATATGCCTTAAGAATACTATCACAAGAATTGTATCTTCCAAGAATTTTCCAACTTCTCAACATTCTCCAACCTCTCAAACTTCCTTCATCAACACTTTCTATTCCTATTTATCAAGTTTCCATAACCCCTTCCCCAATTTTCCCCAACCACCCTCATTAGTAGCCATCAACCTCCCTTATCTAGATTTTGGGGAACAATTAAAATAAACTAAAATATAAACGACTTACATAAAATAACCATAAATAAAAATGCAAAGTCTTTCTTCTCATGCTAGCTAATAAATGAAACTTGGCAATTTCCCCCAAAATGTACATGACAACCCACCATACTCATTTAATTCACCATACCAACCATCAATCAAAGTAAAGAATATATTTAATGCTACAAGATATTTTGTATGTAATATAATTTACATAGTCATTAAACCATTCAATTAAATAGTTAATAATCTATTTTAATAATTAATACATTAATTAATTCTACTAGCGCACATGTGTAGGGTATTTGTGTGTAACTAGTAGACAGATATCTTATGCATGTACTAATGATAAACAACCACTTCCTCTAGTGAATAGTTCCTACATGATCAAACCAAGTCATGTAAGACAACATATCATGTAAATGCACCATTTAATAACCTTAATGAACACAATTAATATAATTCATCAATAACTCATTATCACACTTAAAATATCAAAAGGGAATCAAAAGCGGGTTTTAAACATGGTAGGAAACAAGTGAGTAAACAATAGTGTCACATTTAATCTCTGATTCATATTCTCAACCAACATCGAAGCATCCTTCCTTCCTAACCTACTTCCATCTTCCATCCTATCCTTTCCTCTGTTGGACTAAGTTGGAGCATCAACTATATTGATCTAACTCCAGATAGAACCCATAAGTGGAATTTTCATACATCTCTACCAATCTTCCCTAGCAGGACTAGGAGTCACCATCACACGTCTAGGGGAGCATGAATTCACATAGTTCTCCTACAACTCTAGGTTTTGGAGGATAAAAGGTGGGAAATACCTCCACCCATCCTCATAGAACTAGAGTCAATACCCTACATCAAGACATACTGTGCAACTACTGTTCTTAGAGTCACGTCATCAAACAACCATTATGGGAAAGTTGTGCATCATGCCAAAACCACACTTACCACATATCATAAAAATATTTCGAATAATAAAATAAATAATAAGTACAACTTATAACTTGCACTATCTTCTCGATGTCTATCGAATCCAAGTTACCTCAACACTAAAACCATTTGGCTATCACATAGCTCATCAACTTGTAGGTTAGTTCACCAATAACTCATATTCATTCAGATACATCACAAATTTCATATAAAAATACGAATTTGCATTAACATTCGATTAAGAAATGTATGTCTATTTATATCATGTGTTGCATCTATTATGCATTCACAATATAACTTGAACTGGTATCCATGTACCAAAATTCCCCATTTTAATTTTTATGTTTAAACAATCATATAACTATCTTTGTCATGATTATTTATCATGTGACACATAAGTAGGTCTAGATGTGCACATCTCAATGTCTAACTCAGCCTAACTAAATCCAAACAAATTCAAAGCATTGAATTATTAAGATGAGTAAAAAACAATGTTCTAACTACCTAAGGCCAAAGTATGGGGTGTTACATTCACAAACTTGAAAATAAACCAGCCTCAAGCTAGCAACTGAATCGAGGGAAAAATTGTAAGGAATTTGACCAATGAGAAGAAACCCATTCCTTTAGGGTTTTTATATTGAAGTGTTGTCCTCGCAAATTCCCCACCATCTTCATAGAGTCCATATCTACAACTTGGGGCATTATGATATCTACCCCCAAAACCAACCTGAACGATTTGTCGCTGGAATTCACACACTTGTTATTTCTGTGATGTGGGTTTTCCTGATTGAGAGAGACCGAGGATGTTTATAACCTCCAACACCAATAAATTCAATTTCCCATGTCCTATTTATAACCTAGTCAGAAGGTCATGAATGCACCAAACGAGAGTCTACGAAGCCTGTCAATATCAAAGTGTTGCTAGCACCATTTGACAGTAAGAAATGGGGAAAGACAGGTCTAACCTCATTGATATTTGGATGGATTCTCGTTTCCAGGGGTGAACTCACCATAGTTTCGAATCCACCTAGTACATCATGCAAGGGTAAGTTGATAGAAACCCTTCTGACTAATTCTATTGGGTTTTAGGAAACCTGGGGACTGAAGGAAAAATCCTTGGGTCCAAACCTAAGCCTAGAGAATCCATTGAGGAGGTCATGACCATGGAAAATCACCCAAGCCTTAGGATTGGACTAGGTTCATACAAAAACCCTGGGCAAGAAACGATCCCCACTGAAACACCATAACTATTACTGGGGAGAGCAAGATACATGGTTGCATGAGGGACCTCTTGACTGATAGCTAGCTCCACCAAAATATCAATTTCATTCAAAAGGTAATAGTTTTATTCAAGGAAATCCTCCTCTAGACTCATATTGAATGCAATAAACTCCATAGTGCTTCCCCTAATCATTGTTTCCACCTGCACACAAGAAGGGTTCACCAGGAAACTACAGGCACAAAACCCTAGCCATTGTCCCTAGGGTTTTCATAGCCCTCCGATTATATTTAACAATAGATGATATATATATATATATATATATATATATATATATTATAATCCCCTTCATCACTCATCTACTCTTTGCTTCCTTAATTAACATGCCTTAAACCCTTTTCCACTAAAAGAAAAAGAAAAAGGGTTAGTCTTAGTGAAGACATATTTGTACTCTCTGATCAAATCTTCAATATAATCCTATTGGCACCAAAAATTTTGGGTCCACTTTTGTGCACACACACAAACAAAATTTATGTGTGCTCATCTAGTAGTTTTGCGAGTGCCTATGTAGATGCACAAAAGAATTCCATAGTGAATGCATCCGACCAGTTTTTGTTGAGCAGTGCACCAATTCTAAAGGCATTGAAAGGACCACTAGTCCAAATTTTTTCAGTTGGGTGCCTCATTTTAAGTTTTATTAGTAGTGGTGGAAATCAAGAAGAAGCCCCCTGGAAGAAAGAAAGGAATCAACAAGATATCTCTCAAAATGATTACTGCTAGTAGTAGATGAAGACGTGGGGCGTCTAAAAGATGAT
The DNA here is from genome assembly GCA_009831015.1 of Picea engelmannii. NCBI lineage: Eukaryota > Viridiplantae > Streptophyta > Pinopsida > Pinales > Pinaceae > Picea > Picea engelmannii. The sequence goes on from WSFP011410058.1 coordinate 10,966, forward strand.
CTAGATAGGGAAGTTAATATTTCCCCTGATGTAGAGAACCTACATGGATCCCTAGCAAGTACCAGAAGTGGGCGAGGTCGTTATATTAGACAAGCGAGTTGAGAAGAAAAATGAAGGACATCGCTCCTAAAAAAAAGATGATATAAAAGAGAGCTCTCATCTCAAAAAAGAAGCTAGTGAATTTGGGAAAGAATCAATACCAAGTCTCTGAGTTAACCTATGGGAATCCTGTGTTGTATGGAGAAGTCTCATGTGTCTTGTATCTCCCTGAGTCTTAACATTTAGCGCAAGGTGGATTCTGTTGTATTCCCATTATTTTTATAGTAATGAGATGAAGCCTTATGTTGTGCAACTCAGTTATTTAGCACATTTTATATCTATGATATGATGAAATACGTTCAATAATAAATATATGGAAGTTATGTTCTATTATGTGTTTTTGATGAATGAGTAACACCTATGCATGTATTGTTTTAATTATTAGACCTTGTTTGATTATCAGATACGAGTTACATGGATGTAATTTACAGTGTTGTTAGTTATGTTTGATCCTCGATTCCCAACACAAGACCTTATGGTCTCTGTGATCCTCAATGCATCTCAGATGAGACCTTCCTCAGCCTCGACTGATATGCCAATTCTTAGGGGTTTTTGTTGGACACACTCAAGATGAACCCTATGTATTAAACCCCCCATTGTTATGAAGTTCAGTGTGCATGCATGTGTGTAATAAAGAAACAACATTTCATAGCTTAGTGCCAACAAATGGTTCCATTGTTGGGACCTTTAGTCTTGTTAAGATTGATGGAGGAAAAGATAAATGTGGTGGCATCCGTCTAAAGAGGAAATTCAATATTGGATAGAAGAGAAAGATGATGCATTTTCCCTATGAGAGATGAAAGGATTGTGGGTGAACGCGAAATAATGGAAATTTAGCTATCTTTACTCTAATCTACATGAACTCTTTTTCGCAGAATTTCCATGTTTGTTGCATGAATGGTTAAAAATACAAGAATAAGTTAATTATTATTTGTTACCATCAAAGATGGCAGTATGGGATCAATCCAAGCTTGATATTTTAAAGGAATTGGATAACAAGTGGATTTGGGCCATTGATTTTTGGTTTTCTTGGATAAAGGAAAGATATATTGTTGAGTTTGATATAAAATATAGCGATTCTTTCAGTGAGGCTGAAAGAAAGTTTGAAGAAGGTCCCAGAAATAAGATATTAGAAGAGATCCCCCTCTGGATCAAGATGATGTTCATGGAAAAAATAATGATGCACATGGAGCCTGATAGGATGGTTGAGTAAACCCCTTAGCGCTCAGGAGGTTTTTAGAAAAGGTGGGGGGAAAAGAGCCAAAGGATGGATCCATTAAGGAGGATCCAAGAAGTTGTTGAGATGAGGTGAGGGCTAGAATCAAACTAGAAGAGAAGAGGAGAAAAATATCCAAAAGATACACAAGAAGAGATAAGTTGAGGGAGAGAGTTGAGTGGAAGAATCAATAAGAGTTATCTGAGGGTGTGCAATGAGGTTTCAAACCCATAATGAAGAGGAAGCTCATGCCAGTAAATGGTGTGGGAGAGGATGTTGTGCCAGAGTGGAGCATAGGCGAGACTCGACCTGTGAAGAAGCTAGGAATCGAAGACACCAGTTGTGAAAGTAGTGGTAGTGAGGGACTAGGTGATGAATCTTGTAACCTTTGGCTATTGCGGTACACCACAACCTTGAGAAGAGGAAGAGCACATAGGTATGGTGCATGGTAACAAATTTTTGATGTGTCGGTGGACTCGGAAGAGGAAGCATCATATAGTCTACGCTAGCAAGAAGATAAGTTGTCATGTAGTAGGGTGGGGATACACTTCGATGGGATTTTATCTCTCTATGTAGTGGCAGTACACTAAGAGGCCCAGTGAGTGGTGCACGAAGAAGTCATATGTTGAGTGAAGAAACCGACTCTGCACAAGGTGGAAATGAAGAGATTGAACCAAGAGATGATTCATGTTGGATACCAGTGGTTCAAAATCTTTTTGGATAGGATGAATTTCCATAGCTAGGACATACAACATAGATAATGGTTCATTTCAGGGTTTCTACCCCATATCAAAGTCCCTCTAACCAAGAAAAAGGTGACAACTCAGGTCAAGGCAGTCAAAATCGCGATGTGTTTGGAAGCCACACCTAGAGGTGCAAAAACATTGGTTGGGTTGGGGCAGGTTCAATCACAACTGGCCAACCTAAAAATCTAGTTTTAAGATATGTCCATAGCTAAATTCATGTGCGAACATGTGTGGTGCACTACATGTCATTTAGAAGGGCCTTGACAAGATGAGTTCCCAATCCTTTTGAATTATGTGGCGACTGACACGTTGATTCCATTTACTTATGGACAATCAGAATGGTGTGAAATATGCCGATAGTGGGACCATGTTTCACTATGCTACCCCACCTTACAAAAGTACCAAGAAACAAATCACACCCCCTTCTGTGAATTATATAAATTCGTCGACCACAATATCAACTATTTTCACTCCCCCTAAATGATGCAAGATAACACCCAAGATGCATTATGGGTGCAAGAGGAACAAAAGGGTGGTGAGTGTCAGACCGATGATAGAGGTGGATATCAAGCAGGACCTCTAGGTGGGTATGGAAGTGACCTAGGATGAGGATATGGTGGAGGAGGTGGAAGAGCCCCCACATGCTTCAATTGCAGTGATATTGGTCATGTCTCGTGGTTATGCACTAAGTCATGCATGCTTTGCACATATTGTTGTAGTCTTGAACATGTAACTAAGGATTGTCCAGACTTGCTGAAAAAGTGGGAGAACAAGAAGGGTAATTGTAACCTGGTACATGTTGAGCCATGTAAAACCCAAAGAAGAAGGGAGAAGGAAACAAATGGATACTAACCCATGTAGGGGAAAATATAGGGTCATATTTTGAACCCAGAGAAAGTATCGATCAACAAGTAGAAGTAAATATTAGGAAGGCCCCATATCCCCTCCTAAGTTTGACGCAGATCAACAAAAGTAGTTTCTATATAATACATAATGAGACTTGGAGGAAGAACAAGAGCATGAGGAGCTACAACATATGAATCAGAGGTCCCTTGAAGAGGAATGGGTCCAAGAGGAAGTTCAAAGGGGAAAGGTCGTGAGAAGAAGCACATATCAACGAGGAAGTGTAGCGGGTGACACAAAGGTCATTGGAAGAATCCTGTGCACATGATGTAGAGGTATTTGGACGAAGCTCACATGCATGAAGAAATACAATGTGCCACCCAAATATCAATAGAAGAAGCATGCAGATAAACTATGTTGCAATGCACTGATAAGGAAGCATATGAATAACACCAAGAAGAGTTGGAAAGGGTGCATAATCCTTGCACGACCTTGGTCGCATGGTAGAAGCAAAAGATCAATTCAATACCTTCTTGCAATGTTGTTTATGTTTAATAAGAGATTCAAAATCTGTGATCAAGTTGACTCTGATAATAACTGCTTGCACAAAAGACTAAGGAGTGGAGACCACCATTGTAGCTTTTCTACCAAAAAGAGACGTCTTCTAGGTCAACAAGAAAAAGCGCACTGGACAATAGTTTAAGATGATCATAGAGCTTGGTGGGTATGATATGGATGGAGTCATATTGGATCTAGGGTTCGATGTAAACATTTTACCCAAAACGTCATGGGAAATGATGAGGAAATCAAAGCTGGTTTGGTCACCCATTTAACTTCAATTATCAAACTAGTATAAGATCTACCCCATTGGTCAGCTGGAGAAAGTTGAGGTAAATATAGAAGGGGTAAAAATGAAGGACGACTTCGAAGTCATTGAAATCATCGATGATTCGGATCCCTACCCTGCATTGCTAGGAATTGACTATGCCTTTGACAACAATGCAATATTGAATTTGAATAAGCACCAAATGTCGTTTGAGACTAAAACCATGTGCGTGATCACACCACTTTATCTGTATCAAGGTGATCTATACAATGAGCCTATCGATGAGGATTCCTAGAGCCTAGCCATTGAGAATATCTACAAGGTCACGGGTCACATTGAGGACTAAATCAACCCCACCACAGACAAAGAGTTAATTTGGAGGAGTAATAATTCATATGACACGGATTCAGAAGATGCCCTAAATAGATGGCAGGATAAGCTGTATTAAGTCTCAACAAGGTGATGCACCCAAATCAAAAGGGTGATGTGATGGATATGGTCATAAATTTCTAATTCCCCATGGTTTGATGGTATTGGAACAGTGGATATGTTCCTGGTCTAAATGGAAAATACCATCCCCGTGGAGCAAAGACTCCTGGCCATGGTATATGCCATGAAAATATTCCACCACTAATTGATGGGGTCCATCTTCAAATTCTTCACTAATAATTCCTCCCTTAATTATCTAGTCAACAATTCAATATTTTTCGGGTGGCCACACATGGCGGTGGTTTATCTTATTTCAAGAATTTCAATTTGATTTTTATTAAAACTAGGAAAAGAAATGTTGGGCCGAACCATCTATACCACATTAAGATAGGGGAGGCTACTAATAGTCTCAATGGAAAGCTTATCGATGCACAACTCTTCTAACTTGAATTCATCCTAGATTGAATGTATGAAATAACGACATTCCTTATTTCTAGAACATTTCCCAGGGAATACACTCTAACACAACATGACCAATTGGTGAGACACAATTCTAAATACCAATTTATTTAGGGGCACTTGTATAAATTGGGTGTGGATGGAATCCTACATCACTGTGCTTTGGTACATGAACGATATTCCATCCTATATGAGGCACATGAAGTAATGTTTGGGGGACATAATACTGACAAAGACACTGCACACATGACTCTGGTGGCCCTCTCTCTTCGTCGATGCTAAGGATTACTACAAGCGTTGTGATGTATGTCAACGAATGGGAAAGCCCTGTTGATGAGATTAGCTCCCCCTTGTCCTCGTTATTGCACTTGAACCCTTCAACAAATTGGCCATCGATTTTGTTGGACCTATAAATCCACCCGCATGGAGCACTGGTGCACATACATCATCAGTGCATGATCCAGGTGGATATTGGTGGCCAACCACCTGTTCCAAATTCCAACTGGCTCATATAGACAGTTTTCAGTTCAACACGTGTCTCTATAATGGGGAAATTTCTTTGTAATTATGGGTTCTTCACTTACATGGCTATCCTAAAGCCTTACACAACATATAGGTAGATATTGGTGGCCTACCACCTATTCCAACTAGATTATTTTGGAAGTTTTCATGTCAGTACATATTTTTGTACTTCCAGGGTTCTTTTGGGGCTCTAAAGAATGTTTTCTTGGATTGTCATATTCAATATATATGCATATTCATATTTTATGACATAATGCGTATCTCTCTAAAATATCTTTCCAACGAGCTATCACACACCTAAAATAGAAATTGTATGGAAAAGTTATGACTGCAGGAAGTTAATGTACTAGCTTACCCCAACAAAGCCCACATGACGTCTGGCACTTCATCTCATAGGGTTAGGTTTTTGGATGTCTAGGGTTTTTTCATTCATGTTTATCATAAAAAGGCCTTTAGAGCCTCATTATAACCATATTCTTATAAATGAGCATATCCTTCACATCTCTTCTCAGAGATCAATCTCCCACCATTCTAGCGAGTCTTGCACTCTGTATTTTTACAGTCTTTGTACATTTCTTTCATTAATAGAAATCTTGTATTGTTGTATTTCTCTGTTTCTGGAAATATTTATGTGTATTTCATTGTAATATATCTGCTTTCATTTCATTCTGAAAATAATCTGGATCATTGGTATCAGAGCAGAATGTTCTTGATCATTTTTCAGTGCATGTCCTCGACGAGGTCCGAGTATCGAAAGTTGGGTCTCAAGCTTGTCTCTCTTGAGGATAATCTCTCTCTCATTCCCAAGAAACCCTCTATGGTGGAAGAAAAGAAAAACAATGGAGAAAAATATTTTATTAACCTGTTTCTTGAGAAAACTCTCGCGTGACAAAGGGACATAATGATGGAGAATTTTTCTCACATCCTTTAACGTTTGTTGATAGCAACAAACACATCTTCATTAAGAGGCCACTTTGGAGGAAAATCTCCCTTGAAGGTACAAGTTAATTTTGATATTCCCATATTTGAAGGTCAAATAGATGCAGATTCCTTATAAAAATGGTTAAATATGCTAAAAGGTTATTTCTCTTTTCACAAATTTTTCGACAGGGAAAATATCACCTTCGCACTCCTCAAGGCTCTCCCCCATGTCAAACATCGGTGGGAAACTTACTAGGATAAAATTTCCATAGAGGAATCTGGAATATATCGGGCTGAGCCCACTTGGTATTTTTTTGTGGATGTGGTCAAGGAACAATACTACCATGTTGATAACTATGAAGAATTGTACATGCGATGGACCACACTACGACAAGAGAAGAGGCAAATAGTGTTGGAGTTCACAAATATTGTCCATACCTTGCACACCAAGCTGTGTATCATAGACTCTCAGTGACATCTAGTTCTGAAATACCGTGGGGCTCTACATAGGTAAATCCAAACCAAAATGGATTTCCTAAATATTTCATCGTTGGGAGATTCCTATCGATATGCTCTCAAAATCGAGCAGAAATTTAGGCATCAAAACAAATGGGATTTCAAGTCTGCAAATCCGCAACAACCAAAGAATGGTAAAGATGACCCTAACCAATAGCCTCCCGACAACCATTCCAAGACACAGGAAAATAAGGGTAAAGGAAAGACAAAGAATTAAACTGGGAAGTGGTCCATCTTCCACAAAATCCCATGGCACAATACCGATGAATGTCGCTCGAAAAATTCATTGGTGGTCTAGGTCAAATACAGGGAGTTGAACCCTGATTCAGAATCTAATCTAGAAAATATCGAAAACAGAGAGATCATTGAAAAATACCCACTTCTATTGTCGTGACCATAACAATTCAACTAGAAGAACTAATATATCCTAAAGAGGGAGACCACCTCTTCCATTCACAAATGTGGGTGAAGGGGACCCCGTTGCATTTCATTGTTGATAGAAAAAACCATAATAACCTCATCTCAGTTGAGGTCGTCAAATAGTTGGGGTCCTCTACAACACCACACCTGCAAACATACAACATCAGGTGGCTTAACTAGGAAGAGATCTTCGTGCCAGGAAAGATTGTCGTGTGTCCTATGGCATCCAAATCTTCAAGAATGAGGTAGTGTGTGATGTTTCCCCTATTGATCTCTGTGATGTTGTTTTGGGCTGACCATATATGTGGAAACATCATTTTTTTTATGAGTCTTGACTTCGTAGTGCCATTATTACTCTAGGGGGTAAGCTCCACAGGATACCAGAGGTAGTTCTAATTACTGTTCCATCAAAATAGTGCCACAAGGTAATCTCTCATACTGCAAAATTCATCGTCTTCACAGTCTATTCAAAGGATGCACAAAAAGACACTACAACCACTACAACCTTAACACCTTCTATCCAACAAAAGAAGATTGCAGAAGAGAAAGAAGATATTGTTTCTTCACCTACAATGGTTCCTCCACAATTCCATATCAATCCCAGAGACACCAAGTTGGTGGAACATATTCAACCCTGCTAGCAACAGGTTCGTGACAGACTTCCACAAACCAACCAACACAACTTCTTCAACAAGGCACACAACTCACCAAGATTCATATTCAGAAAACTCTTTCCCCTCTTCCCCGGGCACTCAACACAATGGAGACCATTTCCTCCTAAGGGGTGAGGATTGATCCAAGTGGATATTGGTGGCCACCCACCTGTTCCAAATTCCAACTGGTTCATCTAGATAATTTTCAGTTCAACACATTTCTTTGTAATGGGGAAATTTATTTGTAATTGTGGGTTATTCACTTACGGGGCTATCTTGAAGCCCTACACAACATTCAGGTGGATACTGGTGGTCGCCCACCTATTCCAACTATCTTATTTTGGAAGTTTTCATGTCAGTACATCTTTATGTACTTCTAGGTCCATTTTGGGGATCTAAACAATGTTTTTTTGGATTTCCACAATCAAATTGTATACAGAGTTAGACTTTGATAACATAATGTGTAGTTCTTGAAAAGACCTTTCCAATGGGCTATCACATGCCTAAAACAAATATCGTATGAAAAAGTTACGACCATGGGAAGTTAATGTACTAACTTACCCCAATGTGGCCCACATGACTTTTGGCGCTTCATTTGATAGGGATAGGTTTTTGCATGTCTAGGGTTTTTGCATTCAGGTTTATCATAAAAAGGCCTTTAAAGCCTCATTGTAATCATCTTCTTTCAAATGAGCGTAGCCGTCACATATCTTCTCAAAGATAAAGGTGCCACCATTCTAGCGAGTCTTGAACTCTGTATTTTTACAGTCTTTGTACATTTCTTTCATTAATAGAAATCATGTATTGATGTATTTTTCTGTTTCTGGCAATATTTATGTGTATTTAATTGTAATATCTCTGATTTCATTTCATTCTGAAAATAATTTGAATCACTTCAATAGAATATCTAACAAGATGGGTTGAAGTCGTTCCAGTCAAGGATTGTACAACCGAAACTGCGATGCACTTCATTTTTTACAATATTATAATCATATTTGGATGCCCACTCATACTAATGAATGACTAGGGCTCACACTTTATGAACAATATTATCCAACATCTAGCTCAGGAGTTCACGATCCATCACCAGAAGAGCACCCCATATCATCCTCAAGCTAATGGTATTGTTGAAGCTTTCAATAAAATTTTAGAACATGCCTTAACCAAAGTTTGTAATGTGCAGTGTGATGACTGAAATCAATGTATACTTGTAGTTTTATGGGTTTACCGAACCACATGAAAAGGATGACTAAGAAAACAACTTTCAAATTAGTTTATGGGAAGGAAGTCGTTATACCATTATAATTTGTGGTTTCGAGCCTCTTAGTCACACTCGCGACTCATATGACTGATGAACAGTCCCTCTAGTAGAGGCTGGACAATATTATGGAACTCGAAGAAGACCGCATAATGGCAGGTTTCATCCAAGTAGTGGAAAAATATAGATAGAAGGCCTGGAATTACCGTAACATTCACCAAAAAATCTTGTAGCTAGGATCTCTAGTTCTCTTATATGACAACAAATATATCTAGCACCCCGGTAACTTACGTATGTGTTGGTTAGATCCATTTCAATTAGTCTACATCACTGAAGTAGGTGCCACCAAGATGGAAAATATATATAGAAAGCCACTCAAAGGTCTCATTAATGGAAGTAGGTTGAAAATGTATTACAACCCTCAAGGGTCAATCACCATTTAGTCTTGTTGTCAGACTTTATAGAGCATTGCAATAATATATAATATAGATTTAGTCGGCATAAATTTAAATTTAATTTTGAAAGTACAAGCATTTCAACTTCACAGGGGAGATCCTTTCAGTAATAGCCAAAGATAGATCATCAAAATTGCAAATTATGGCAATATCCACCCCTGAAGGTCCTAGTTCGCGGTGTGGGACATAATCATAACTATCCTACACAAAGATGATCTTGTCTTTCTCACACTCTTCCCTGAGGACTATGAAGCATATGGCTTGAGGACGAGCGAGGTAATAGTGGTGGGGGCCTATTGGCACCCAAATATTTGGGTCCACTTTTGTGTGCACGCACAAATGAAAGTTGTGCATGCTCATCCAGTGGTTTTGAGAGCACCTAAGTAGATGCGCGGAAGAATTCCATAGTGTGCGCATGAGACCAGGTTTTGTTAAGAAACAAGCCAAGTTTAAAGGCGTTCAAACGCGTGTCGATTCGAGTTTTGTCAGTTGCATCAAAAATCAAGAAGAATCCCATCGAAAGTAAGAAAGGAATCACCGTAATATATCCCATAATTATTACTTCCAACAACAGATGAAGACATAGGGTGGCCAAAAGATGATCTTGCCAAGGTATTTAAGATTTCCCCTGATATAGAGAACCTATGTGGAGCCCTAGCAGGTACCGAAAGTGTGCAAGGCCGTTAGATCAGAAAAGTGAGTGGAACAGAACAGTGAAGGAAGACACTCCTCACTAGAAGAAGATATAAAAGAGAGCTCTCAATTGGAAAAAGAGGTTGATGAATTTGGGAAAGAATGAGTACCATAGCTTTGAGTTAGTCTATGGGAATCATGTGTTTTATGGAGAAGTCTCCTGTGTTTTGTACCTGTCTAAGTCTTAAAATTTAGCGCAAGGCCCATTCTATTGTATTCCCATTGTTTTTACAGTAATGAGATGAATTCTTATGCTGTGCAACTCGGTTATTTAGCACATTGTATATCTCCGATATGATGGAAATGTTCAGTAATAAATATATGGTATTTATTTTCTATTTTTTGTTTGTGATGAATGAGCAACACATGCACGTGTATTATTTTAATTATTATTCCTTTTTATATTATCAGATATGAGTTACATGGATTCCATTTGCAGTTCTTTTAGTTATGTTTGATCCTCCATCCCCGACACAATACCTTATGGTCTTTGTGATCCTCTTTGCATATCAGGTGAGACCTTGACCTCATCCAAGGATTGATATGATAGTTCTTAGGGATTTTTGTTGGAAACACTCTGAACGAACCCTATATATTAAACCCCCCAATGTTATAAAGTTTAGAGTAGGTGCACGCATGTATTAAAGAAACAACACTACATAGCTTAGTTCCAATAATTGAATTCTTATAGGTACAATTGTATTCATTTCAATCAACTTTTGCAACTCTTTTTGAATAAGAGGAGCCAACTTTGGATTAATTTGTCTCTACTTTTATTGGAAGGGTTTGGAATCCTCCTTCAATGGTATAGTGTGCTATATTATATCACCATTGTAATTTTTAAAACCATCATAAGACCAAGTGAATACATCTTTGTACTCTCTATTCAAATCCTTAATCTCTTTTCTTTCTTCATTTGAAGTTCCTTTACCAATATTTATTTCTTTATACATGTCGTGTCTATAAAAAATCCTTTCGAAAGAAACCATACCAACATGAATCCTATTGTCTAATAACTACTATTGGTAATATTCTCCTTCCTCTCTCCAATCAATCTCATCCTCAACAAACTCCTGAAGGTTGTTTATGAATCTTATAATTTGGGCATTTTCATAAAGAACTTGCCAATGTTCAACATTATTGGGAATTGAAGGTCTAAATATAACCTTTAACTTCCCACATTACAATAAATTGTTTCATAGTTGGAAAGTTGAAGTAGTTATATCTAAAGCATCAACTTTGTTAGTAAACATTCTAGATTTTACTTCTTAAGGACAATGCATAGAACCATTCCATGGCATCCCACACCACATTCTTATACTTATTCAAGCTTCCATTTTTACAATAAAATTGACTTTTTACTTGTAGGATTACTAAATTTGGGTCACCTTGGGTTTTCAAAATCATTCCCATATCTTTAGCCACATTCAATCCAAGAAAAAGAACTTCATATTCAACCACATTATGTGTTTTTTCAAATTCTAAGTGAAATTCATAACACATAGTGTCACCATGATGGGATGTAAACACAATCCCTACATCGTACCCCATTCTAGACTAGGCTCCATCAAAGCTAATATTCCAAGAAATATTGACATTTTCTCAGGGATCTACCTCCATTTATAGAATAGTATAAGATTCTAACTGTTCCTCATATAAAACCAACTCATTCATAGGATCTAAAGGGTCTTCTACATGATATCTTTTGATTTTTTCATGGTGCAAAGTCACAAAGGAATTCTCATAAGTAGGGATATTAGCATAATGTATGCCCATTTAGATGCTACCTCCAAGATTATTAGCCCACTTTCGAGATAAAAGGACCCCCCAAGCATTTAGAACATTGGTGACAACCACATCCATTAAAAATGAAATTCCCTAGTAAACTTCCAAGATTACAATAAGATATTTGATTAAACTACACACTAAATAACCTATTTGGTTTCCATATCACACATATTTATATAAGGTATTATGGTTTTTAATCCCAGTTGATTCAATATAGTGAGAGGCATTACATTGGTTGAAGCTCCAAAATCCAACATACAATTATGCAAAAAAGGGTTGGTGACTTGGGCTCTTCCTTTCTTCTTGATTCACTCTTTGGAGAATGATAGGGAATATTCATTATCATATAAAAATTGGGTTGATTGACTCAACACTTCAAGCCCCAAAAATTCCTTATTTTGATCTTTTATAAAAGGAATATTTCTAACTCAACAATGAGAACATGTACATTGGAATTACCCATCCAACATGTTACATCCAACTTCAAATCAAAATGATTTCTTTTAGGTACCTCTAAATTTGGTCCTACAAGTTGATTATTGATCTATAAGATGTCGTGGATATTCCACTGGATAGTTAGTCGCAAAAGATCTAATAAAATACTGATTTTTTTTATGTGAAGGTTAATTTCCTTTAGATCTCAAATTCTTTAATTATAGGTTTTCTGCTTAAAATGTATGAAACGGTTGAAATGAAAAAAATACAGAACATACATAAATACTCACACACCATCCATAATCACATAAACCACCAATATATCCACTTGAGAAAGAGGGTTATGATCTAGTGGATGTGTGTACCAAATCTAATATGAAATATAAACAATGTGAACGATTTCATATTTGCAATGAAACGACTATCATTCAACAAATACAACTTCAAAGAGGTAAAAACCATTTTTAAGCTACTATAGGGCACAAAGAGTGTAATCAAATAGCATAAATCCATGGTGCAATGTGTGATTTGATTACTAATTGATTATATGATAGAACAAGGAAAGGCTTATGGATATCCACAACTTCTAACTCTATTTTATGGTAAGTTAACGTAGAAATTTCAGATTTGAAGTGAAGGGAGAACCATCCAAGAGAAAGAAAATATGCTTGTAAGCAAGACGTCTTGGAAAATTTCACTAGGGAAAGAGATATGAAATGAAATAATATCCCAATAAGTGTTAGGATCAAGTTTTAAATATTATAACCATGAAATAATAAATAACTTGATAAAATTATGGTGAATCCCCCTAGAGTTTCCAACATTAGCACTTGGAATTCACCAGTGGAATCTCCAAATAAAAGATAATAAATTCTAAGAACTTAGAGATCAATTTCACCATTATATATTTAAGGTAAACTTATAATAAAAATCTAGAAATAACATGTAAGGTAGGTGTAAGAAAATATGAACCTTTATGCACCAAACCCTAGACTTAAGGTTTCTATAAACATGATGATTTTTTTATCGTTCTTATGTATTTTCCAAATTTTAAAAATCCTTAAATCATCCTACAAAATTTTAGATAAAACCTTGAAGCACAATTCTATAGGGTTATTTTGTCATATTAGGATTATAGATAAATACTTAAGCACAAACCCTTGATAAAACAACTCTAGAAAATGGAAGAAACTGTTAACTTCGCACTAGACTTGGGAAAAAATTAAATTAAGATTTTCCTTTGATTTTTCACCATTAGATTTCTTTCTAAACAAAACAAAATAAAATATTTTGTATTTTAGGATTTTTTGGTTGGTTGTTGGGATAAGACAAGTGTCTTATTCGCACTAGGGATTATGAGGCCAAGAAGTATTCCCCTTTAAGAATTTTTCATTCTTATCTTAAGGATTAGGGTTAAGAGATTATAACTGCTAGGGTAGAATAATCATTTATCTAATCACAATAAGGTATGAATACCAAGGACCTACAAGAAGGGAGTCCACAAAGAAAAAACCTTCACTAATAA
>ML860500.1:0-24768 GCA_009831015.1 Picea engelmannii
ATGAGTGTGCTCACGGGATCAAACACGAAGCATCAACCCAGATCTCCTGACCCAAAACAAGATCGCGCCCTTCGTAAATTCGAGACTTTGGGTTTCGCAATTTCGTGATCCCTGATGTCGAGGGTTCCTATCTCTACAACCTCTGAAACCCGAATTGCCGAACTCCGATGCACTCAACAAAGGTTGGCTTCCCAACGGGCTTCTCACTTCATCGGGATTTCGGAATTCATGATTTTGTGAATCCAGATGCAAGGCTCTCCACACATCGACCTCTGAACCCTGAAACGGTCCACAAGCTTTGACTCTGCCAATTGACGAAGACACTCCACATGTCATCCTTGCGGTTTTCTATCTTTGATGTAGACTCCTGCCACCTGTCACTCTTCCGGGTTTTCAAGACTCTCACTCCCAAAGCACTGTCTCCTCCGTCTCCTGACACCCGAAGTGTCAAAATCCTGAAACTCCACACCAATTCCTATCACCACTCACGATTTCGGGACTTCAACTCCATTGTGTTCAACTCCTTGTCGTTAGGATCCCTGAAATGCCAAAATGATTTGACGGCTGGTGCAAATCACGATCAACGGTCCACGTTGATTCTGGATCCTAGAGTGATAATCTCGCCTACCTATAACCACCCTGCAACTTCCCTGGATCCTACGGTCCTCGTGATTTCGGGAATTCTCCACAGAGAATTTCGACCGCTCTTTTCTCCTTGATAACTCCTACGAAATAAACCAAGGTTCTTCCACTGGGACTTAACTTTTGTTGGATGACTTCGACCCTTGTCTCCCTTTGAAGTAGTTCGACCTTGTCCTCCTTTGAATACTTCAACGGTGCTACCCCTTCTGAGCTTTCTCTGCAATTTCGAGCCTTCGAAAAGACTCATGCACACACTCCTTTCGGCAATCCCTCAAATACTTTTAAGTATTTGAGTTCTCAACTCTGTGCACTCTCCTACAATAGAAGTCCTTCAATTTACCCCTTAGTTGATAAGTTCTGAGCTTTCAACCAGCCTGCACACACCTTGCATGGCTTCTGTGCTTCACCTGTACTTCTGCAGGAATGAGAACAACAATATCTCTCTTGAGCTTTTAGAGATAAACTCTGAACCTCTATCAACGCACTCCTTGCGGACGATTTCACTACACTCCTTGTAGGAACTTCTCACTTAGGAAGAGAAACAATTGAAACTCATTCTCTCTCTCTCTCTCAAACTTAAAACATTCAACATGAAATCATACATTCACACAATATTAAAGCAAATGCATAACATAGAGAATAAACAACCATAAGCATACCATTCAGCATGTATACACAAAAAGCATCATAACCCCATGAATCTGAATCAAACCTTCATATATTAATTCAGAACTTCTGTACATGGGTTCTTCTCTACAACTCTCTACTACAACTCTCCTCTTCTCTATGCTCAGTGATACAATTCTCTCTCTCTCTCTCTCTCTCTCTCTCTCTCTCTCTCTCTCTCTCTCTAATGTTACAATGATACCAAGGTGAGGGTGTCTATAGTCGTTTTTCCCTCCTATGCTCCTAAACTGTCTAATCTTGAATTTAAATCTACCTACTTTCATTAACTGGGCATAAATTCCTTTTACATTGAAAGATGAGAGAAAATCGCTCATGATCTATTTACATCCTCCAAAATATAAATACAAGGTACACCTTGTAGCTATTACATTAATATTTCAAAAACATTCCAAAACGTGAAAAATGTGTGTTGCACTTTCCAGCTGTCTTCTGCCTTCATGCTCGCTTGACTACTTACAATGCTCCTGCAGCATACTCCCTCACTTGAAAATATTCATGAACTCCTATTCATGAGCTCTTGCACGGTCTATTCATGCTTATGAATTTTTGCTTCATTTTCCCAGCTGGCATCTTCAACTGGATGTCCCTTCCATTTGACCAAGTATTCAAAATACTATTTTCTCCTGGTCCTGTTGTTGATTCTCTTGTCAAGTATACTTTCGAACTGTGGCTTTTCAGCTACAGGCATTTGTTTAGTCCACTAAACCTCTATCTATTCATTATCTTCTCCTACTTCTCTAGTTCTGTAAGGGTACAAATCTTAGATGTTGAATATCGGTGAAATTGCGATCCCATTGGGTAATTCAATCTCATATGCATTTGCCCCAAATTTCTTCAAGACCTTGCATGGTCCGATATTTTTCATTTTTAGTTTATTATATGTTCCCCTTGGGAACTTTTCTTTCCTCAGATGTGCAAGAATCAGATCACCAACCTCAAACTGAAGTTCTCACCTATATTGATCTGCTCTACGTTTATACTCTTGACTTGAATTTTGCAATCTCTCCTTGACTCTGTTGTGAAGCTCCTTCATTGCTTCTGCAAAGTCCTTTGCACTAGCACCTCTGAATTCACTCTGTTCTGAATCGTTCAATTCAGAAACTCCCCTTGGATGCATTCCATATACAATTTGGAATGGACTCTACCCTATGCTTCTGTTGATTGAATCATTGTAAGCAAATTCCGCCTATGGCAGAATGTGATCCCACTGACTGTGGTGTTCAGTCACTAGGCTCCTTAGAAAATATCCCAAGCTCCTGTTCACAAATTTTGTTTTCCCATCTTTCTGAGGATGATAAGCTAAGATAAATGACAAATTTGTCCCCAGCTTCTTCCATAAATTTCTCCAGAAATCTCCCATGAGCTTGGTATCTCTATCCGAAACAATGCTTCTTGGCAAGCC
Organism: Picea engelmannii; assembly: GCA_009831015.1. Taxonomy (NCBI): domain Eukaryota; kingdom Viridiplantae; phylum Streptophyta; class Pinopsida; order Pinales; family Pinaceae; genus Picea; species Picea engelmannii. Next base: position 2,732 of record ML860500.1, read on the forward strand.
GTGAAGTCTGACAACTTCCTTGAAAAACAGGTTTGCAATATGAGTTGCGTCACTGGTCTTCTAACATGGTATGAAATGTGCCATTTTGGAAAATCTATCTACCACCACAAATATTGAATCAAATCCTCTTTGCGTTCTTGGTAGTCCCAATACAAAATCCATGCTCACTGCATCCCATGGCTTCTCAAGTATGGGTAATGGTTGGTATAACCCTATGTTCTTCCTTTTTCCCTTTGTGTGCTGACAAATTCTACATATTTCCAAAACTTTCTTAATGTCTGTCCTCATTCCTAGCCAAAAATACAAGCCATTTAATTTCGAGAACGTTTTGTCATGACCAAAATGTCCGACCAATCTTCCACTATGTTTTTCTTTCAACAGATTCTCCCTCATGGAGCATTTTGGAATACATAACTGATTTCCCCTGAATAATAATCCATCCTGGATCATATATTCGGTCCACTGGCTTTTGTCCCTGAGAATTGGATTCTCAGACGCCTCATATGCCTCTTTAAAATCTAGATCATCTCTGTACATCTCTTTGAGGTTATCAAAACCCAATGTTTTGACTCAGAATTCCTGCATAAGCAAACATTTCTTGCTCAAAGAATCAACAACTTTGTTAGCAGTTCCAGAAATATGCTTAATTACAAAAGTAAATTTATGAATGTATTCAACCCATTTAACATGTCTTTGGTTCAACTTCTCCTATTGAGTCATGAATTGTAAAGCATGATTGTCGATGTTCAAAACAAACTCTTTAGGAACCAAATAATGCCTCCATTTCTTTAGCGCTTGTATGACCACATAGAATTCCTTGTCATACGTTGAGTACTTAACCTTCACCTCATTCAGTTTCTCACTGAAGTATGCAATCGGTCTGTCATCTTGGCTCAAGATTGCTCCAATTGCAAATCCACCCGTGCCACACTTGACCTGAAATGTTTTGCTAAAATCCGGCAAAACCAAAATTGGTTTCTCCGTGATCTTCTTCTTCAGCAAGTTGAAACTCTTCTCTGCTTCCTCTTTCCAGTGAAAATATTTGTGCCTTTTATTCACCGTATCCATCATCGGTGCACTAATCCCACTGAAATTTCGGATGAATTTCCTATAGAAACTAGCTAAACCATGGAAGCTTTGAACTTCAAACACACCTTTCGGTGATGGCCAATTCTTAATCGCATCCACCTTTTCTGGATCCATTTTCAGCTCATTTGTAGGGATAACAAAACCCAAGTAAATGAGTTATGTCCTCATAAATGTTGATTTCTTCATATTTATTAGCAATTTCTCTTGATGTAATCTCCTCATCACTGTAGCTAAATGCTTCAAGTGTTCATTTTCTCTTCTACTGAAAATCAATATATCATCGAGATATACGATGACGAATTTTCCTATGAAATCCTTCAGGACTTCATTCATCAATCTCATAAAAGTACTAGGTGCATTTGTTAAGCCAAATGGCATAACAAACCATTCATACAACCCCTGAATCGTCTTGAATGTTGTCTTCCATTCATCACCTTCTCTCATATGAATTTGATGATATCCGCTTTTCAAATCAATCTTTGAAAAAAAAAATTCTCCACTCAAGCAATCCATCAAATCATCCATCCTTGCAAATAGAAACCTATATTTGATGGTAATCTTTTTGATTTCCCTCGAGTCTGTACACATTCTCCATCCTCCATCCTCCATCTTTCTTTGGGCTGAGCACTTTTGGAACAGTGCATGGACTCAAGATTTCTTGAACCAATCCTTTGTCCATTAAATCCTGGACTTGCCTCTTGACTTCTTCATTCTCCTGCGGCGTCAACTTGTACGTTGCTTTGTTTGGTAAACTATCTCCAGGTATAATATCAATGTGATTAATTATACTCCTAATCAATGGCAATGAACAAGGTAGTTCGTCCACTACTATATCAGTGAACTCTTCCAGTAGCTTCAGGATTTCCTCTGGTAAATCATCCACTCTTGTACTGGTTAAAATAATTCTAGGTTTCCTGACCATAATGAATTGTGTATCTTCCTTCTTCTTAACCTCCTTAAGAAGTTCCTTCCCACTCATGAGAAGTACAGTGTTGCTTACCTCAGGTTTTACTTCTTTATCCTTAATCGACAACAGCATGTGAGTTCTCCCATTCTTCTCCAGGGTGTATGTGTTCTTTCTCCCATCATGAACTATATTTCTATCATATTTCCATGGTCTACCCAGCAATAGATGAAAAACATCCATGGGAATGACATCACATAATATTTCATCCTTATATCCTCCTATTTTAAATTCAACTAAACATTGTTTAGTGACATTTACCTGATGTCCTTTTTGTAGCCACAAAACTCTGTATGGGCTTGGATGTTCAATAGTCTCCACCTCCAGCTTTTCTACCATCTCTGTAGAAACAAGATTATCTGTGCTACCACTGTTCACGATGACTTTGCATACCTGTCTTTGGTCTTGCAAGCAGTCAGAAAAAGTCTGTTCCTTTTGGCTGGGTTCTCTGCCTCCTTCTCTGGTGTTAAGAGAAATTTTCTCATCATCAGTGATCTTCCGCCCTCAGCATCTTCTGCCTGAACATTCCGTCCTTATGCTCCAACAATGTGAGTTTCACCTCCTTCTTTCTTTCTATCTGGAGATTCATAGGATTTGTGTCCATTTTTTCCACAAGTAAAGCATTTTATTTCTCCACCTCTGCCTCTTCCTCTTCCTCTGGTTCGAGGGAAAGTATTTCTATTAGCATATTGTCCTCTCTTTGAGCTTCCTCCTCTTTCATGCTGAGTTTGAGGTTTCTTTCCCTCTTCTTGAGGTCTCTGAGTTCTGTCTTGGGCAATTGTTTTTCCTCTGGCTTGACTTTTGCCTCGGCCTCTTTGACCTTGATTCCGTCTCAATTTTTCTTCAGCTTTCAGAGCTATCTGATAAGCATCTTCTACAGTCCGAACGATCATCATGATCATCCCATCTTAGATGTCATATCTCAGACCATTCATGTACCTAGTAACCTTTTCATCATCACTTTCCCGATGACCTGCTTTGATGTTTAGTTTGTAGAATTCTTCAGTGTACTCCTTCACTGACATTAGTTTCTATCTCAAATTCTGCATCCTTCGAAACAGAGTAATTTGATAATCATTGGGTATGAATTTTTCCTTCATCTTTGCAACCATTCTATCCCAACTTTTGATTTTCTGCTTGCCTTTATAGCGTTTTTCAGCCTGCAGTTCATTCCACCATAATGTTGCATGCCCTTTAAGTCTTGTGACAACATGTTTGACCTTCTTGTCTTCCTCGACATCCTCATAGTAAAAATGTTTATCCAGAGCTCTAATCCAGTCTAGAAGCTCTTCAACATCTAGGTTCCCCTCATACATGGGAATATCCATCTTTTCCCTGGCACCTATCCTTGCAACAACCCTAAATAGGCGTTCATCTACTACATCTTCGGCTGCAACTTCTTCTCCCTCGTTTCCAACCTCATTTTCATTTTGAGCCTCACTAATATTCCGAGTGTTGACTATGCACCTCTATGATGTCTCCATGGCATCAAGCCTGGCACATAGTTCACATAGTTCACGCATTTCCCTTTCCACTGTTGGATCAGGCATTGGTCTGTCTCTTCTTCTCGGAGGCATGGCTGAGAAATATTCCCATTTTCTTCTCTCGCTTCCTCTATCTTCAATATACAAACAAAGTTAGGCTCTGATACCACACTTGGTGCAGAGCCCCCAAACCCTCGGGTTGAGGTCCACGCAGGATCGCTCTAAATCTTCCCTTTGAGTCTGATTGACTCTTTGTTTTCCCCTCGGGAAATACCTTTCACACACAAAAGTGTATCCACAGGTCCTTATGAGTGTGCTCACATGATCAAACATGAAGCATCAACCTAGATCTCCTAACCCGAAATAATATCGCGCCCTTTGAAAATTTGGGACTTCGGGTTTCACGATTTCGCGATCCCTGATGTCGAGGGTTCCTATCTCTACAACCTCTGAAACCCGAATTGTCGAACTCTGATGCACTCAAAAAATGTTTGCCTCCCAATGGGCTTCTCACTTCATCGGGATTTTGGACTTTGCGATTTCATGAATCCATATGCAAGGCTCTTCGTCCTTCGACCTCCGAACCCCGAAACGATCCACAAGGTTTGACTCCACCAATTGACGAAGACACACCACTTGTCGTCCTTGCAGTTTTCTATCTTTGATGTAGACTCCTGCCACCTATCACTCTTCCAGGTTTTTGGGACTCTCCCTCCCAAAGCGCTATCTCCTCCATCTCCCAACACCCAAAGTGCCGAAATCCTGAAACTCCACGCCAATTCCTATCGCCACTCACGATTTCGAGACTTCAACTCCACTGTGTTCAACTCCTTGTCGTTAGGATCCCCGAAATGATGAAATGATCTGACGGCTGGTGCAAATCAAGATCAATGGTCCACGTTGATTTTGGATCCTAGAGTGATAAGCTCACCTGCCTCTAACTACCCTGCAACTTCCCTAGATCCTACGGTCCTCATGATTTTGAGAATTCTCCACAGACAATTTCGACTGCTCTTTGCTCCTTGATAACTCCTACAAAATAAACCAAGGTTATTCCACTGGGACTTAACTTCTGCTAGATGAATTCAACCCTTGTCTCCCTTCAAAGTAGTTCAACCTTGTCCTCCTTTGAATACTTCAATGGCGCTACCCCTTCTAAGCTTTCTTTGCAATTTTGATCCTTCGAAAAGACTCCTACACGCACTCCTTGCGGAAATTCCTCAAATACTTTTAAGTATTTGAGTTCTCGACTCTGTGCACTCTCCTGCAACAACAATCCTTCAATTCACCCCTTAGTTGATAAGTGTTGAGCTTTCAACCAGCCTGTGCACACCTTGCACGACTTCTGTGCTTCACCTGCACTTTTGTGGGAATGGGAACAACAATATCTCCCCTAAGATTTCAAGGATAAACTCTGAACCTCCGTCAATGCACTCCTTGCAAACGATTTCACTACACTCCTTGCAGGAACTTCTCACTCTAGAAGAGAAACAATTGAAACTCATTCTGTCTCTTAGACTTCAAACATTCAACATGAAATCATACATTCACACAATATTAAAGCAAATGCATAACAGAGAGAACAAACAACCATAAGCATACCATTCAGCATGTATACACAAAAAGCATCATAACCCCATGAATCTGAATCAAAGCTTCATATATTAATTCAGAACTTATGTACATGGGTTCTTCTCTACAACTCTTTTCTACAACTCTCCTCTTCTCTATGCTCAATGATACAATTCTCTCTCTCTATCTCTCTAATGTGACAATGATACCAAGGTGAGGGTGTCTATAGTCGTTTTTCCCTCCTATGCTCCTAAACTGTCTAATCTTGAATTTAAATCTACCTACTTTCATTAACTGGGTGTAAATGCCTTTTACATTGACAGATGAGAGAAAATCACTCATGATCTGTTTACATCCTCCAAAATATAAATGCAAGGTACGCCTTCTAGCTATTACATTAATATTTCAAAAACATTGCAAAATGCGAAAAATGTGTGTTGCACTTTCCAGCTGTCTTCTGCCTTCATGCTCGCTTGACTGCTTACGATGCTCCTACATCATCAGTGATTAATACAATGTAGCAGTAATATCACTAGTATAGAAAAAAATGGACACAAATAACATAATTAAGACTCAACATATGGAAAATTGGAGCCTAAAGCAAATGAAAAAGTAAAATTAAAACCATGATTACATCCTAAGAAATTATGTTTCCTTTTCCTTTACCAAACACTATGTCAAAGATTTATTTGAGATATACTAAAACCTTTACAATGAAAATATATATAGTTCATGAATGCTTCTACACACCTTGTTGTAGAAAATTATTTTTCCATTTCAATGGACATGTATAATGAATTGATGCTTCCTTGATTTGATCACATTTTAGAAATTAGTTCCAAACTTAGGAGAATTATGAGAATACAAAGAAACCATTTTGTAAAAATAAAAGTATATGATATATGAAGGCTCCTCAACCATTTAAATTTTCAACAATACTAATGTGCTAAACTCTAGGACTTTTTTTTTTTTTCAGTAGTTTGCATGCAAACTAGTCCTTCAACATACGACTCATGTACAAAATGCTTGAGATAGTTCTCCTAAAAAGGACATAAAATGAGGTTCACAAATATTTTTAGGATTTCAATTCAATTAACAAACTCGATAACAAATGTAGGGGGGATGAAAATTATATTTGGGACTCTATGAATACCATATGAAGGAAATCATTATAATCTTAAATTATTGTCGATGACCAAGGAATACATTTCCAACCAGGTATATAGCCCCATGGAATTAAAACCCATAGAATTGAAGAGGCTTAAGGTGCTAGGGATTCCAAAATTGGTGATTTCATAGGTAATGGCTCTCTATGATAGATTATGGTAGGAGGGAACCCTATAAATAACTAAGAAATAATTGACTTAAACACTCGTGGCAAAACATTTATAGGTTTTGGAGGGCAACCCGTGAATTTTATACAACCCAATTTGTACAATCAATGAGGTTGTTTACTAGCTCAAACATGGGATTTTACACAACCATTATCACTACCATACACCTAATATCATAGAGGGATTCCCCTACACCATTAGAGTACCATTTCCTAACCAATGAGGGTGGGACCTTGAGGGCTATTGAAATGCACCATTTTGGCATAATTGTAAGCATGTTGCAACCATTATTTCATGTATGTCTTGCTACATATGAATGCTTTCTTAGATGAATTTAAGTATCTTTTTACAAGTTAATTTCTTGATATTCCTCGAAGGATACTTGAAGACAATTGGGAAAATGGTTTGAAGGTTTGAGATATAGTTTTAGGGAACTTGGGGTCCCAACTTCCTCACACCACTTGGAGGTCCAATTCCCATGTCCTTTGTTGGAAAACCAAGCTTATATCGATAAATATGTTACAATGTTGAATCCCAAGTGAGCATAGCTCAACATATATAAAAAGTGTATGATACACACACACACACACACACACACACACTCAAAAGTGTAACTAAATCCCTTAAAATGTGGAATTCTTAGTCGACTTTCATCACCTTAGGTATGCATGAGATATAGATTTTATGCCTCATCCAATGCACTAGCTGACATTTATTTGTCTCTAGAATGACATCAACTAAATTTCGAAACATTAGAGTTGAGAAAATCCTATTATTGTAACAACCTTTCAGAAAAATACATATCAAGGTATTCATGAGGTAGAATTATCTCTGTACACCCCCATCATTCTAGCTTCCTGAAGTCGAAAAAAGCACAAAATTTCGCATACTTAAATATATCAATAATATGATCATTTGTTCCATAATAAATGAGAGATATAATTTCATCTAATACCAATTATCACATATCATGAATATATTTAAATTCTACTTAAAATTAACTTCAAAATACCCTACAATACATTTTATGTAAGGGCATATAAAAATTAAATCGTGCATAAACTCCTTGTGAAATTCCAACTATAAAATTAGGATTTATGAACCTCAACCATGTAAAGAAAAGGAGCTGCTTCAAATACCTAGAAAAAAACAAGTTTAAAATAAAGGGAAAATAAAAATAAAAATAAAAATATATTGTTATATAATTTGTATATGATATACATTATTTTTTAGCATAATGAGTAGAAATTTATCAACTTTGTTAGTACCTATATATATTTTGAAGTGCAACACATTCTTTTTTCCAATATTGTAGCCTTGCAACTTCATTTAAGAGTACCTCTATATTGAAGTACAACACACTATTGAATTGCAACCTTACAACTTCATTTAAAAGTAAGTATAAAAACATACATTAAAAATGAAAATAAGAAAAGCATTTCCCTTAAATGTATCTATATAAAATAAAATATGGGCATAACAAAAACATTTCCCTTAAATGTATATATAAAATAAAATATGGGCATAACAAAAGCATTCCCCTTAAATGTATCTAGGTTAAAAAATATGGACATAAATGAAGGGAAAAATTATAGACAAAAATATTTCTAGACATGCACATCTAGAATTGACATAAATGAGAATAGGTTGAAGAGTTTTAGATCCCAAATAGGAAACTTGAGCCTTATGAGAATAATTCCAACTTATAATTATGATTTTCCACACTAAATCCAAAAGATCGAGTAACTTCTTCATTTTTTTTTTAGAATATTTGTTTCATAGTGTGTTCATATATGAACCTTCTCTCTCACTCAACATGGCACTAGTATTAACATAACATTTCCATCAACCACATCAATGATTTCCTTAATATAAGCTATGTTTTCTTGCAACATACCATATGCTTCCCAATCAAATTTCCAAGTTTGAGACTTTCTAACATGAATATAAGTTCGGATGCATTAATTAACATGGATATGTCAGTGTTTTCTACATGAGAATATGGTCATGGTAATTAGGAATAATAAAACTTTGGTCAAAATATCATTCCCTGAATAGTCACAAATTAGAAAATAACATTTCACATATAATATTTTACTTTTTAGTCATTCAAAACAATATCTACGTCATTAAGGATTTTTTTATCTTTTTGGAATCTAGAAAATTGTAATACTTATTAAGTATTTACTTTTTAAAACCGTAAGTATTGTAATATGGTATTAATGGAGAATATATGTGATAATTTTAAGGATGAAAATTTATATTAAATTGTAGAAATATGGGCTAATAGTACTATTCCTTAATATACAAAATGTAAAATGTTTAGCGATAGTTTTGTAAAAACATTCAAATTCCTAAGAATTTTATATAGTTTTTAATAAAAAAAATTAGCATTTTTAGAAAAAATGGAAATTGACGAATCTTTTTTTAGAAAAAAACATGGAAAATTATCCCATTGGTGAAATTTAACCTATAAAATCATCCATGTTAAAAAAAAAAGTGCAATCTCATTGCTCACTAAAAAATCTATGACATTGTCATCCTTTGAAATTCTATCACCAAAAAATATGATATGAATTGAAATAATAGTGAAAAAAATTCAATGAACATGTGAAACTGATCCAGAATCGGATCCAGAATCCTGACAGGGCTCAAAAAGGCTCAAAAATGAAAGTGCTCGAAATCCAATGAAACCAACGCCATTGTGTCCGTCTCATCTTCCTGATTCTGGCCATATATTTACTTCGTCAAACGGGCTTCGTATGCAAAAGATATCACATTCTGTTCGAAAACCCAAACAAGCAAAAAAACATGGGTGACTGTACAGTCCATACAGTCCGTATAGTGCCACGTGGCAGGATGACTGTACAGGCCATACAGTTGACATGGAAGCTTCTGCTGATGACATGTGGCAGGTGATGGAGCATATGACAGGTACAGAGGGTGACACATGTCACCATTGTAAGGGTGACACGTGGCATGGATGACGTTAGCAGGTTGACTGGGCAGGTACGATGACAGGTGGCAGGGTACGTGGAAGACAGGTGGAAAAATCAACGCTCGACAAGTGGCATCGTTCTCGATGAATGGAGAGGTGCCACGTGGCCCAGTCATGGGCTGCCACGTGGCACCCTGTGGTTGGCCTTCGGGTTGTGTAAAATTATGGGGTCTCCACCGGAGTCGAACCCCAAACCTCTTCCGTGCTACGGATTGGCAGGACCGGGCTAACTGCCCACTCCACTGGTGGTGCTTAATAGCTATACAAAAAACAATATATTTAAGTTTGGTTTAAACTTCAATTGGAGGCGGAAAGGGCTGGGGCTTAGCCCCAACCCATGGTTTCGACCGTGGTCACCCATACACCCGAGGGCGCAGCACCAGATTGCGCGGGAGTAGTGGATAGGGGCCAGCCCTTGGCCCCGCGCTACCATGTAACCACTAGCGCGAAACAGAGGGGGCCTATTCCTTAGGGCTCGGGCTATTTTAGGCTCGGTCCTATGCCCACGCCACAAGACCAGAGCTGAATTCTGGATGAGAGCTAGCGCGCAGGGGATAGCCACAGAGCACGTGGAGCACGCCCATAGGACCAGGGGGCTAGCGCGAAGGGGGCTGCACCCAAATATTCATGAAAAGTGGTTTTTTGTTATATAGTTTTGATTTTAATTGATTTTATGCCTATTAATAGAGGATTTTATCCATTTTTGGGAGATATTGGGCATTTTTGGAGCCCAAATTTTGGGAGGAAGTTGGGGATGGATAACCAACTTCAGATATATAAAAACTAGGCCTGTTTGAGGCCATGAAGGACAGTCAAAGAAGATTTATGCTGAAGGGAAGCCAAGCCAAAGCCATTTTATTGCAGGGAAGCTATTGAGGAGCAAGCGCTTGCGGGCCATTTTTGGGAGCTCCGGTCATCCATTTTGCGTGCCATTTTTTTGCTAGGTTCTAGAGATCTGGAAGAACATGACCAGATTAATATTGTAGCCAATTGGCACTGCTGCGATGTACTTTTGAGTTTTTGAACAGAAATAAAGAAGCCTCCCCCACAGAGGCAAAGGTCCGGAGACGTAGGCAACGTTGTGCCAAACTCCGTTATCAATTCTCGTGTTATGGTTTGTTGTTTATTATTTCATTTTAGATCTTCATATGTGTATATGGATGTCATAATTGCTCTTATTTCCTCATTCTTTCATTAAGATTCTCAAATGGTTAATTAACACATGCAATTAAAAACTCAACCACAGTCATTAAAAGATCTTGACGGATCAAGTGGTATCAGAAATAAAGAAGCCTCCCCCACAGAGGCAAAGGCCCGGAGACGTAGGCAACGCTATGCCAAACTCCGTTATCAATTCTCGTGTTATGGTTTGTTGTTTATTATTTCATTTCAGATCTGCATATGTGTATATGGCTGTCATAATTCCTCTTATTTCCTCATTCTTTCATTAAGCTTCTCAAATGGTTAATTAACACATGCAATTAAAAACTCAACCACAGTCATTAAAAGATCTTGACGGATCAAGTGGTATTAGAGCTAGTTGATGTTTGGATTTGAGTTTTGCATGTTAACCAGAGAAAATCTATAGTGTGGTGAAGGCGAGCTTGTTGTAGAGAATCCATTAATTGGATTGAGAAAGAGATATTCTCACAGCGAGAAGATGGCATCGAAAGAAGGGCTTTCTCAGGATGAGAAAGAGTTCCGGAAAAATTTCCTTGCTATGTCGGAGATGGTGAAAGTTTTGTACGAGGATTACTTGGAACGAAAAAGACCAGTTTTGGGTGAATCTTCAAAGGGAAAAAGAGAAGAGGAAGAGGATCATCCTCAGATTCCTCCTTCACCTCCATCATCACCTCCTTCTTCTCCTTCTTCTTCAAGTTCAAGTTCTAAATCTAATGGAAAGAAAAATGTTCATAAGAATAAGAATGAAATGCCATTGTTAAAACATGATGTTAAATTTGAGTTACCCATATATGATGGTGAAGTAAATGCATAAAAACTTGACAATTGGATCAGACAGATGGAGGTTTACTGCAGTGTGCAATAGATCAAAGATGAGGACACACAAAACATCTGGTGGACGACTCTCATCTGGTGGCAAAGCAAATTGCAAAAGGGAACGCAACAAGTGGGTAATGTATTTCCATCATGGAAGAGTTTCATTTCCGCACTTAGGAAACAATTCTATCCTTTGGGTTATAAAGAAAGAGCATTAATCGAATGGCAATCTTTAAAACTAAGAAAAGGACAAACAGTGCAAGAATACACCGATGGATTTCGAAAAATGGCATTAATGTTATATATCCCTTTGAAAACACAAGAAACTCTTATGAAGTATATAGGAGGTTTACCTGCGCATATTAGAAACATTGTTTTCATGTTTGGACCCACTAACCTTGATGAGGTTTCTGTTCAAGCTACATATATTGAAGCAGGAAAAGCAAGTGTGTCAGGGGAATCACCGTCTTCAAGGAAAGAAGACAAGAGGAAAAGGCATGGCAAGAATGAAAATGCAATGACGAGGAAGGAAGGAAATCCCTCTTGCAAGCATTGCAAGAAAGAGGGACATGATGAGGACAAATGTTGGCAGTTTCATCCCGAGAAGAGGCCAAAGTGGTTCAAAGAAAAGAAGGGAATGCAAATAGTGTCAACCACAACAAGACCCACAGACTTGGGATCGGATTCAGGTGATGAATCAAAGATCTCATTGGTTGGTATGACAGGTAAAATTGGTGAAGGCATTGATTGTAGAAGAAACTTGTTTCATATAAGTGTAATAATGTGACACACTAAGATAGGCACATTAATCGACAGTGGATCTCAATCTAGTCTAATCTCGAAAGAATTGGTTAAGCAATTGGGGTTAAAAAAACAAACTCATCATAAGCCTTACACACTTAAATGGATAAGAAATCATCATCAAATGCACATAACACAGCAGTGCACAATCAAATTTGCAATTTCATCTAAGTATGTGGATGAAGTAACATGTGATGTAGTGCCATTAAGAGAATGTGGAATGGTCTTAGGTAGTCCATATTTATATGATCGTAAGGCAATCTTCTATAGAACAAAGAATCAATATCAATTCACCAAAGCAGGTCAAGATTATGTGGTTCATGCTCATCATGTTAAAGAAAATAAAACACTTCAAACAATGGAACAATTAAAGAAGGTAGTGCAAGCAAGCAACAAACCAATAATTGTTTCAAATGAAGTAATTGATCTTAAGCAAGAACAAGAAATGATTGTTGAATGGAAAATCAATCATAAGTTGCTTCAAGATAAGCTCATGTCGTGCAAATATTTCAAGTATATCATCTCATTTGCAGTCATCTTTTTGATGATATCATTAGTAATGTTGTCTATATGGATTAGTGGCTTTAGTAAGATGTAACAGGGTTCAAATGGCTAACAATATACTGTCAGTTGTCATGATTGTGTTACAGTTGATATTGATGAGATAGGTGCACAGGACAGAGTTCAGAGACAGAGGACAAGCCGAGTGGCCTATCCCGAGCTTGTTGATTGGTCAGTAACCTTTTGGGGACCAAAAGGTCTTTTAGTGGGGAGGTGTGATCCAAAATCGGATCCAGAAGCTTGACAGGGCTCAAAAAGGCTCAAAAATGAAAGTGCTCGGAATCTGACGAAACCAATGCCATTGCGTCTATCTCGTCTTCCTAATTTTGTCCATATATTTACTTTGTCAAACAGGCTTCATATGCGAAAGATATCGCATTCTGTCTGAAAACCCAAACAGGCAAAAAAATGGGTGACTGTACAGTCCGTACAGTGCCACATGGCAGGCTAACTGTACAGGCCGTACGACCGTACAACTGACGTGGAATATTTTGGTGATGACACGTGGCAGGTGATGGAGAATACGACAGGTACAGAGGGTGAAACGTGTCACTACTGTAAGGGTGACACGTGGCACAAGCTAACATGGCATGGATGACGTCAGCAGGCTGACTGGGCAGGTACGGTGACAGGTGGCAGGGTACGTGGCAGAAAGGTGGATGAATCAACACTCAACAAGTGGCATCGTTCTTGATGAATGGAGAGGTGCCACGTGGCCCAGTCATGGGCTGCCACGTGGCACCATGTGGTTGGCCTTTGGGTTGTGTAAAATTATGGGGTCTCCACTGGAGTCGAACCGCAAACCTCCTCCATGCTACAGACTGGCAGGACTAGGCTAACCGCTCGCTCCATTGGTGGTGCTTGATAGCTATATGGAAAACAATATAATTAAGTTTGGTTTAAACTTCAATTGGAGGCAGAAAGGGCTGGGGCTTAGCCCCAGCCCATGGTTTCGACCATGGTCACCCATACACCCGAGGCTGCAGCACCAGATTGCATAGGAGTAGTGGATAGGGGCCAGCCCTTAGACCCCACGCTACCATGTAACCACCAGCGCAAAATGGAAGGGGCCTAATCCTTAGGGCTCGGGCTATTTTAGGCTCGGTCCTATGCCCATGCCACAAGACCAGAGCTGGATTCCGGATGAGAGCCAGCGCGCAGGGGATAGCCACAGAGCACGTGGAGAACGCCCATAGGACCAGGGGGCTAGCATGAAGGGGGTTGTGCCCAAATATTCATGAAAAGTGGTTTTTTTTATGTAGTTTTGATTTTAATTGATTTTATGCCTGTTAATAGAGGATTTTATCCATTTTTGGGAGATATTGGGCATTTTTGGAGCCCAAATTTTGGGAGGAAGTTGGGGATGGATAACCAACTTCAGATCTATAAAAACTAGGCCTGTTTGAGGCCATGAAGGACAGTCAGAGCAGATTTATGTTGAAGGGAAGCCAAGCCAAAGCCATTTTATTACAGGGAAGCTATTGAGGAGCAGACGCTTGCGGGCCATTTCTGGGAGCTTCGGTCATCCGTTTTGCATGCCGTTTTTTTTGCTGGGTTCTAGAGATCTGGAAGAACATGACCAGATTAGTCTTGTAGCCAATTGGAACTTCTGCAATGTAATTTTGAGTTTTTGAACATAAATAAAGAAGCCTCCCCCACAGAGACAAAGGCCCGGAGACGTAGGCAACGTTGTGCTGAACTCCGTTATCAATTCTCGTGTTATGGTTTGTTGTTTATTATTTCATTTCAGATCTTCATATGTGTATATGGATGTCATAATTCCTCTTATTTCCTCATTCTTTCATTAAGCTTCTCAAATGGTTAATTAATACATGCAATTAAAAACTCAACCACAGTCATTAAAAGATCTTGACGGATCAGAAACATAACCAAAAAATTACATAATACAACTCAATGCCATTTCAATTACTGATTTTGGATTCATTCAATTGTAATGAAAAAAACTTTTATCTTATATATGATTTGAGGAATTTGATTTTACTTGATACTTAATTTCTACCTTCAATCTGATGATTTTGTTTTCCAATAGGTTATTGAATTGTTTTCCAACTATAATAAGTTATTAGAATTTCAATATATGTATTCGGAAAATTCCAAACATACATCTATAAATTTTCTCCATGCTCATTAATTTATACAAATATTTTCCCCGATATACACCAAACCTATATTATTATTTTTTTGCATAACTCTTGTATTAGAGAAACACCTAAATTTTGGAAAGGGAAGAGTTCAAAACCAAATATAAGTACCAACTAAAATATATATATTTAGGATATAACTAGTGAGACAAATAGAGGAAGGACGAATAATTTTTCTTCTCATTAGAATTATATGGAGCCTAGGCACTAGTTATTTGGACACATATTGAAATTTTTTGGACACCTTTGACTTTGATTGTATTAGAACAATTTGTTAAACACGATAAATAAAATAATTTCATACAAAAAGTTGAGTAGATTGCTTGGTAAATTTTCGAAATTCTTTCATAGTCAACTATAAAAATTGGATGCATTGTTAGAACAAAAGGTTTAAATATTCTCATCGAATGCTATTAAGATGATGCCTTCATTAGAATAAAATATTTAAGTATTCCCTCTATCTCATATTATCAATATAGGTCGATTCCTCTTTATTTTAAGTAGTACATGTAGGAGTATATTGAGGCATGATTCTTCTAACTATAATAATAATAATCCATTTTTAAGGTCACAGCTAAGTCAGACACCAAACTAGTGTATGAGACCCCCTTGATTGTGGGACAAGGGACCCCCTCCTTCTAGCGATTTCACTGGTATTAAATGGATCTTGTAATATGGTATTAAAACCATAGAAATTTAACAAAATGAATATTGCTAATCCTATTTCCAACTTCAATAGATTCTTATACCCCTCTTTATGTCAATGTTACATAAACACACCCTATAAAAAAACAATTCTCATTCCACAGTGTCTCCCAATGATGAATCAAAATAAAGGTTTCTTTAGTTGCAAAACCCAAAAAATGATAGGAAAGGAATTGGAATTAATGATATATCCACCATATAGGCTACCTCCTACTCCAACATCCTAAAAAAATATTTAAAGATAGTTTCATGTTTGTATCATCAAAGGAACTTCTCTCGTGACCTTTCTCACATGATATTTTTTGGTAGTGATTAAATTAGGAATATTGTCAAGGAATATGACCTAATGTATGTAGATGACTTGATACTTATAGAGAGTTTAGATAATCTCATTGTAATGTTCAAGTTGGAGTTGGCATGAGAAGTTGACATGAAGGAAATTGGACTTGTGCATTATTCTTGGGTCTAGAGGTGTCACATAGTCCAAATGAGGTGTTATTTAGATAGGGTAAGTATGCAGTTAATATTTTGAAGGTATTTTAGATGATAGATTGGAATCCCTTAGCTACTCCTATGGTACCAAATATAAATTTGCATGCTAACTTGGATTTTAATCATTTGGTGTATAGACAATTGATTGAATATTTGATATATTTGGTTAGACGTAGCAGATTTGATTAATGTTTTTTAGTGAATACTATGAGCCAATATATGGCTGAGACATGGTAATTCATTTGGTCACTACATCACATGTTCTTTGTTACTTGAAGGGAATAATACATCACTATTCTCATGGGTATCTATTTCATTTTTTAACGAGATTGACATAGAAAGGGAACTATGCTCATAGTCTTTTGTTTCATTTTTTAACGAGCTTGACACAGGAAAAGAACTATTCTCAAAACCCTTGACCATGGCATCCAAGAGGTCTTGTTCTGACGAAAGAATAATGCTCTGGAAGGAATACATGTCAAAGGAATCATTAGGGGTAACAAGGGGAAGATCAGGCTCCAAATCCCCTATTGAGTGGTTCACCATGTCAACTATCGGAACTAAATCCAAAGAAGATGAGAATATAGAAAGAGGCTCCTTCTCATTAGTGATTGAAACCATGGGAGATAATGCCACATAATTGACCTATGGTGGAGAATAAACCACTTGAATGTGAGGAACATTCATGGAATCTGGATGTTCATCAGTCATATAATGATCAAGACTAACAAAAAAGAGCTAATCAGTTGTCAGTATGCTCCCATCATGGGGAAAATGCATCACTTGAAATATTCTGGACACTACAACTTTCATAGCATAGACACAGTCCCTCCCAAGGAGAAAATTAAAATCTAAGGGATTTCATGGAATTTTTCCCTCCTAAGGTAATGGGATGTTGAGGAAGGATCCCTAAAGGTTCACTAGGTCTTATATTAAAATCCAATAGATGATTAGTGGTTGGCACAAGATCAGGAGAACCTAAATCTTGCCAAGCAGTTGATGATCAGGAGAACCTAAATCTTGCCAAGCAGTTAATGATCGTGTGACACATGTTTTTATTGCAAATGTGGAAAATGATTTGGAATCATAGGTAGGAAGGAATGAGAGGTTCCTCCAGACTATTCCAATCAAAGGAAATTACCTCAATACTTGGAAGGGGTTCTGTTGAAACAAACAGGATGTCCCCTTGTACAAAACACTTTGAACTAATAAAAAAAAATCATCAGTGGTATGTAAGTCACCCTTTGGGGGGAGAGTGGGATCAACTAAATATCAAATCGTATTGACCACCTCATCAACCATAGGTTGGGTAGGGGAGGACTCTTGGGAAGGAATTGAAGGTTTTTTGGGGGAAATGAAAATGTCTTCCAACAATTGTGAAGCCTCCTCTATATGAGGGAAATGGTAAGTGTGATGATTTATGTTGCATAGCGTACAAGGAAACTTCTATTTACCTTTTCTACCCCCAACCGTATTATTATTGGTTGATGGACCATCGCCAACATGACCTGCAGAGGTTGGTGAGATGGGTTGTTGGGAACCTTGAGACTACACTTCTAAAACCTTCAGAATACTAGGGAAATGGTTAAGAAGGTGATCACCCTTACAAATCCTATGAGGGAACTTGGGTTTGTGACCTATGTTCTTAGGATTCTCAACAATGGTTGGTTGATTTCCCCCTTTCTTATTTTTCTTCATCTTAATATTCCTTTCCTTCTTCTTCTTATCCTCCGAGTTACTAGCATTAAGAATTTCACCGGGAAGGGAAGAAGACCTGACATGAAAAGAAGGAAAAGGGTCAACATGATGTTGATGTTCTTGGAATGGGGGGTTTGCATTAGAAGCTCTAGGAGCATTCAATATCACCGAAGTGGAAAATAACCATATTTTTAACCCTATAGTGAATCCATAAATACTCAATGTAGCAATGTTAGGAGGACTAATATTTCCAAAACCAGGAAAAGGATAAGTATCCCCATGTAAAGGAGTTCCTTGATTGGTAGGCTCCAGAATTGTTTCCATACATAAAGAATCAACCTAGGGTTTGCTAAATCAAAGAGAACACACTACAATAGTCCCTATAATATAAGAGCAAGAAAAAAACTCCCTTATGACAGGGATAAAGTTGGTAAGGATATTTCGGAGATGGGAGATGAGGCCATCAATGAAGAAACAATAGACAATTACCCACAACTACTGCCTAATGAAATTCCATAGGTGCAAGTGACAAATGAAACCAAGTACCCTCCTAAGGATCCAAAATTGTTTCTTGCACATCTGTCTCACGTACTTACAGTACCACCACTATAATCACCTAAGAAGGTAACCTAGCAAAAGCAACTAGGGATACCACTTCACGCTTGGTGGTTGGGACAAATGGTCATGGGAGAGGGATTTTGCAAATGGGCAGGGAACGTAAGAGGAATTTCTTAGACCTGAAGCAATTTATATAGTGGTGTCACCTTGAGGACTTGCAACTACTAAGATTCCCCCTTTAACTCGCATAACCCCACCGAGAGAGAGAGAGAGTGTTGGGGATCAATCCAAGCACTGTTTTCGACTTCTCCTACTGCTTGAATCCTGTGTTAGAGGATATTTCTCTACAAACAATTCACATTACTAATTGATTTTCACTCATTAGTGTTCCTAGTTTTGTTTCATTGTCTTTGGAGAATTTACTCTCCACCTTACTACCAAGGCCCTACAACCTAGAGTTGTGACAATTTTCTAATAAAGAAAAAGTCTAGTTGATTTTAGATTAGGTACCTTGTTCCTTTTATGGTTTTTTTTACTCAAAATGGTAAATGAAAGTTAACTATATGCTGTTATCACTCTGAATCCAAGAATACTTCAAAATAAAACATGAATGGAATGCAATATTTGGTTTCGATGAAGCCTATCTATAGAAAGGATCAAGAGGTCTCAAGCAAAGAAACAAGCGTAACATTCAATGCAATAAACATGAAATACTCTTTGAATTAAAAATGTGTTTGATATATGAGTCAAAGAAACTGTAGGATACACAATTTTTGGCCCCTTGGACATGAGGGGGAAATTGTTTTTCAAAAGGAAATTTAATTTTCTTTAAAATGCAAGCTCAAACATGCTCCACCCACTAACTAGAATGGAAGATTTTTCTTTTTGTTTGGTTCTATATGCAATGAAATCACATCAAATGTAAGGATTTTCTTCTTTCTTAATTTCAATTAAAATGAAATAATTCAATGCTAATATAAAGGAACACGAAGAAAAAAAGATCCAAACAAAATGTGCACTCAAAATGTTAACAAGAATTCAAAAGCTAAGGAAGATGAAGAAAAAGTTTTCAAATGACTTGAAAAAGGATTGCACTCTAAGATTATATGAAAATCAATAGAGTTAGCTTTGTTTAAACAATGGAAGCAAATCTAAAGGAAAACCCAAAATATTTTTTAAAAACAAATGAATTCTCTTCACAAAAGTACAATAAACACTTAAAAGTCTAGGGGAATGAGAATAGATGACCTAAACTGTATGCACACAAAAAAAATTGTTTTAATCAAATAAACAAAATGGAACACAAAAGGAAATATTTCAAAATGACTTTGAAAAATGTTGCAGCAATGATTGTTGGAACAGATCTGGGAGATATTGAGGGGTAGAATAAAGGACATACACAGATCTGAGATTTGTTTGAAGGATGCCCCTTCAAAAAATGGATTTTAGAGCATGGTTTCACCATGTTAATGACCACAGGGTGACCAAAAAGCATTGGTTTCTTCTTATAGAGGACTAGAGGGCGACCACCAAGAAATGGTTGCACAGAGCACTATAATTCTTGTATCGTCACTCCTCGCAATGGAGAAACTGACGACTAAAAGGGTTTGGTCACTATGTTGGCATGGATAACCCGCGACCGCGACTACGCAAGTGCGAAAACGGATAGATATATAGATCTAAATACTTTCAAATAGACTCAAAAAAGACTTATGGACAAAATGAAAAAAAAAAATCAAGGATTAAAATAGGCAAAGATCTTGAGAATATGAATTCAAAAGTTGAGGAATAAACTGACTAAACAACAATAACTTCCCGAGTGGAGTCACAAGTCTCTTGTAGGGTAAATGAACCCTATAGGAGTTACCTCCCTTAGTCTCTTCCTAGACCTAAGATAGAATAAAGATGCAAGAAACAAATTTTCCTAGATATAAATTATACATGAAAAGAATATACGAGTTGATGGAATGAAAGGTTTACCCGGGGGTTTGATGGGTTTCCCTGCATGCTCCTTAGTTGTTAGCTCTCTCGAAGATGCCCTTTTCTCTTGAAAACATGGATCGGCACACAAAAACCTTTCACAATATCAAATGAATCATATAAAAATGAATTAATAGATCTAGAGATGTTGAAATATTGTAAATGCAAAGAGTATTTTATTTATTATTGATGTATTATTCATTAGATCAATCCCCTTTTGTGGATTGATCATGTCGGGCATTGTAAATGACAAATCCCCTTTTGTGGATTGGTCAAACCCTAATTGTAATATGCAAATTGAGAATTCGGCCCCCAGGCAAATTAAAGTGGTTCTAACCACCTAGAAAGAGAAGTTAGCCCTGTGAGTGAAGAGACACCTCCTTTCAGGGCTTGCCAGTTTGTATAAATAAAGGAAGCCAACGCCTCATTTTTTCACTCACTCATTCAATCATCCAGAGTGAAATTTTGGTAGTTGCAGTTGAAGAAGAAGGAAGAGAGAGAGGTGCATTACTTGGGAGAGGATATTCTCTAGTGTTTGGTTTATTGTCTTTCCATTGTATTGGCTATCTACATTAAGGAATTTTTGCTGGGTTTTCTTCCCCATGAGTGTTTCCTAGGATAAATGATGTGTCTCTTGTGATTGTGTTTCTCCCAGTGATCCTATCTATACTATAATTATCTAGTAAATTGAAAAGAAACATAATAATAGCTTAAAATTTAACATGGTATCAGAGCTAAGCTGAAGAGAGCATCTTTCACAGGAAAAAGAAAAATTTCATTGTTGTCGTACAAGAAAATTAGGGTTTTTTATTGAAGAAGAATTTTAGCCCAAAAGTCATCTAGAAAAGTGTGACCTAGACCAAGGAACTCTTTATCACCTTTTTAGTGGATAGAACTTCCAGAAAGTGAAACCCTAGTTTTCACTAGTACCAGAAGTACTAGAAAACTAGAAGTATCAGAAAACCAGAAGTACCAGAAAACTAGAAGCACTAGTCCAAAAATCCGTTGGTCAAGTTTGAAGGGGAAAAAAATGGATTTTCTGAAATCTAACCACACCAGGCTACTCGCCTCAGCCAAGCGCACCTCCTGGTAAGTTCAAAATTCAATTTTGAGCATTTTCATTTTTTTGTCATTTTCCTAGCTCTAGGTAAAAGATTTCTGCAAGCACTAAGCTTGTTGACAAGCTAGAAGGCGTGGAAAAATTCCATGCCTGGAAGTATAGAATTGGAATCATTCTTGAAGAGAATGACCTAGAAAGATTCATTAAAGAGAATGTACCAGAACCTGTCGATGTTGCAGCTAAAGCAAAACACCAAAAGGACACAATTAGGGCCAAAAGAATCATTGTAGATTCTATCAAAGATCACTTGATTCCTCAAGTGTCTTCAAATAAGACTCCAAAATAAATGTTTGATGCCCTAACCAAATTATATCAAGGAAAGAACAAAAATTAGAAGATGAATCTAAGAACTCAACTCAAGAATACAAGGATGCGGAAAGGAGAAACAATCCAGGAATATTTCTCCAGAATATCACAATTCAAAGAACAAATAGAAGAAATTGAAGATACTATAGATGAAGATGAACTTATAATGACATCCCTTAATGGTCTCACAAGACCTTGGGATGCATTCATCCAAA
>ML860500.1:24868-49015 GCA_009831015.1 Picea engelmannii
TTGAGGGGTAGAATAAAGGACATACACAGATCTGAGATTTGTTTGAAGGATGCCCCTTCAAAAAATGGATTTTAGAGCATGGTTTCACCATGTTAATGACCACAGGGTGACCAAAAAGCATTGGTTTCTTCTTATAGAGGACTAGAGGGCGACCACCAAGAAATGGTTGCACAGAGCACTATAATTCTTGTATCGTCACTCCTCGCAATGGAGAAACTGACGACTAAAAGGGTTTGGTCACTATGTTGGCATGGATAACCCGCGACCGCGACTACGCAAGTGCGAAAACGGATAGATATATAGATCTAAATACTTTCAAATAGACTCAAAAAAGACTTATGGACAAAATGAAAAAAAAAAATCAAGGATTAAAATAGGCAAAGATCTTGAGAATATGAATTCAAAAGTTGAGGAATAAACTGACTAAACAACAATAACTTCCCGAGTGGAGTCACAAGTCTCTTGTAGGGTAAATGAACCCTATAGGAGTTACCTCCCTTAGTCTCTTCCTAGACCTAAGATAGAATAAAGATGCAAGAAACAAATTTTCCTAGATATAAATTATACATGAAAAGAATATACGAGTTGATGGAATGAAAGGTTTACCCGGGGGTTTGATGGGTTTCCCTGCATGCTCCTTAGTTGTTAGCTCTCTCGAAGATGCCCTTTTCTCTTGAAAACATGGATCGGCACACAAAAACCTTTCACAATATCAAATGAATCATATAAAAATGAATTAATAGATCTAGAGATGTTGAAATATTGTAAATGCAAAGAGTATTTTATTTATTATTGATGTATTATTCATTAGATCAATCCCCTTTTGTGGATTGATCATGTCGGGCATTGTAAATGACAAATCCCCTTTTGTGGATTGGTCAAACCCTAATTGTAATATGCAAATTGAGAATTCGGCCCCCAGGCAAATTAAAGTGGTTCTAACCACCTAGAAAGAGAAGTTAGCCCTGTGAGTGAAGAGACACCTCCTTTCAGGGCTTGCCAGTTTGTATAAATAAAGGAAGCCAACGCCTCATTTTTTCACTCACTCATTCAATCATCCAGAGTGAAATTTTGGTAGTTGCAGTTGAAGAAGAAGGAAGAGAGAGAGGTGCATTACTTGGGAGAGGATATTCTCTAGTGTTTGGTTTATTGTCTTTCCATTGTATTGGCTATCTACATTAAGGAATTTTTGCTGGGTTTTCTTCCCCATGAGTGTTTCCTAGGATAAATGATGTGTCTCTTGTGATTGTGTTTCTCCCAGTGATCCTATCTATACTATAATTATCTAGTAAATTGAAAAGAAACATAATAATAGCTTAAAATTTAACATGGTATCAGAGCTAAGCTGAAGAGAGCATCTTTCACAGGAAAAAGAAAAATTTCATTGTTGTCGTACAAGAAAATTAGGGTTTTTTATTGAAGAAGAATTTTAGCCCAAAAGTCATCTAGAAAAGTGTGACCTAGACCAAGGAACTCTTTATCACCTTTTTAGTGGATAGAACTTCCAGAAAGTGAAACCCTAGTTTTCACTAGTACCAGAAGTACTAGAAAACTAGAAGTATCAGAAAACCAGAAGTACCAGAAAACTAGAAGCACTAGTCCAAAAATCCGTTGGTCAAGTTTGAAGGGGAAAAAAATGGATTTTCTGAAATCTAACCACACCAGGCTACTCGCCTCAGCCAAGCGCACCTCCTGGTAAGTTCAAAATTCAATTTTGAGCATTTTCATTTTTTTGTCATTTTCCTAGCTCTAGGTAAAAGATTTCTGCAAGCACTAAGCTTGTTGACAAGCTAGAAGGCGTGGAAAAATTCCATGCCTGGAAGTATAGAATTGGAATCATTCTTGAAGAGAATGACCTAGAAAGATTCATTAAAGAGAATGTACCAGAACCTGTCGATGTTGCAGCTAAAGCAAAACACCAAAAGGACACAATTAGGGCCAAAAGAATCATTGTAGATTCTATCAAAGATCACTTGATTCCTCAAGTGTCTTCAAATAAGACTCCAAAATAAATGTTTGATGCCCTAACCAAATTATATCAAGGAAAGAACAAAAATTAGAAGATGAATCTAAGAACTCAACTCAAGAATACAAGGATGCGGAAAGGAGAAACAATCCAGGAATATTTCTCCAGAATATCACAATTCAAAGAACAAATAGAAGAAATTGAAGATACTATAGATGAAGATGAACTTATAATGACATCCCTTAATGGTCTCACAAGACCTTGGGATGCATTCATCCAAAATATTTGTGCCAGAAAAGACAAACAACAATTTGGCAGTCTTTGGGAAGAATGTGTTCAAGAATAATCAAGAGTAGCTAACCGAGAAGATTTTCTATCAAGATATGAAGATGAAGCCCTAGCTACTCACACTAAAGGAGGAAGAAATAAGTCTTACTTATAGAAATAAACTCATAGTCTCACCCCCAAAACAAATTCATACATAAAAAATCTCAACCAAGGAGATTCTAGAAGTTTCAGAAAGGACAAAGAAGAGAAAAAGATTTATCATCCTACCAATGTTACCATTGTGACGAGATGGGACATATTGTGAAACCTTGTCCAGCTAGACAAGAAGAAAAACAAGAGGCACCATGCCCATGCAGTTGAAGATGAAGAGCCACCCACAAAGATGATAAAAGAACATATTGAAGACTATGTCTTAATCTCTGCCCTCTCAGGATCAGTATAACCTAGTGAGGACACTTGGCTCATTAATAGTGGTGCTTCCAAGCACATGACAGTTCAAAGAGACATTTTGTCTTTCCTTTCAGAAAATAAGTTTCCTCAAAAAGTTACACTTGGAGATGATTATCAATATCATTTCAAGGGATTAGGAGAATCAAATTACAAGCTTGATTCAGGGACCCCAATGAATATGAAGGATGTACTATATGTACCAGGTTTGACAAAGAACTTACTCTCCATCTTAGATTTAGAAAATAAAGGCTTCAAAGTTGCCTTCATAGATGGAGAAGTCCTTATGTGGAACAAAGGAAAAAACATGGAAGAAGCAATTATTATTGGAAAAGAAGAAGGTGGATTGTATAAGCTAAAGGGTCACTCAGAAGCAGCCATGACCCACTCCATTGAAAATCCATGTGAAATTTTGCATAGAATATTAGCCCACATCAACTACAAGGAATTACCTTATGTAAGCAAGGTAGTCACAGTTCTACTAGAACTCAAGGTTGACCATGAAGGTGTGTGCAATGGATGTGCACAATGGAAGAACATCAAGAACCCTTTTCTAAAGAGAGACAATAAAGCAGAAGGAGTCCTAGAGCTCATTCACTCAGATGTGTGTGGCCCACTTCCTTCATCCTCCATCAGTGGGTATGTATACTATGTATCTTTTATTGATGACTATTCTCGTAAAACCTGGGTTTAATTTTTGAAATCAAAAGATAAAGTGATCTAAAATTGAAGAAGACTTGAAACTTGAATAAATATTGCAAGTGAAATTGTTATGTGTTTTTAAAGCAACCGGATCAATTTGCAACACATAATAAAGGATTACTTATGTAAAGAAACACATAGACAGCATAATAAATCATTGAACATCAGACATAAACACAACAACTTGAGAAAGGAGTTCACCCCACTCTGGGCTACATCTCCTGGTCCAGCTTCCAATGGATCATTTTTATTAAATTGCTCAAAGTGCTCAAAAATATGTCTTACAGTGCTCAAAATGACAAACTGACTGCTTCAATGGCTCCGCAATGTCCCAAAACCCCTGTATGGTCTCTTTCGGCACCTGAAACGGTCGAAAAATGAAGAAGATAGCCTCCTTGAAGTCTCCCCTTCTTCTTTGTTGTCTCTGGTTCTACAATCTGCACCCTTGTCCTCCAAACCTGGCACACACGCTCATTTAAGCGGAAAAACCAAGACCCGTATGCAACCGCGCACCGGTACAAACTGTAGAACGGTTAGGGCGCCTCCAGCCCCCAACCACCTCGGCACTGGGTCATATGGCCACGGGATCAAAGGCTCGGCATAAAAAGAGTTTAACCGTTTGAAAACGGTGTAAACGGATTAACTCCCGCGCGAATACAAAACGTATTATCCCCGCGCGTATTAAACTCGTGGTAAAGGTTCAAACCCCCGCGCGCAACACATAATAAATACATTACATATATATATTGCAATGCAATGTTTTTGCAATATAATATACAATATGAATGCGCGCACGCCAACATTCGGGTCAATGGGTCATATTACATTTGCAATGAAACCGTGGGTCGGGGCTTATGCCCCGGCCCGTGCCCTTTTTCAAAATCAAACAATATACCACTTTAAATATAATATGCCCCGCCTTGTTAACAAGGAACAACCAACGGATAGTTGGCTAGCGGAGTGTTTTTTAAGTCTTTGTATAGAGAGGGAGGTCCCGGGTTCAAACCCGCGGACTCCAATATTTTTTTTACACACAACCAAATTAATCAAAAATGAAGAGACACGTGTCAGCACCCGATTCGCTGACAACTATCCAATACAAATGCGCCACGTCTACCCTCTGCCATGTCAGCATAACGGTACGGCCCTCCACGTGGCCGTACGGACTATACGGATAGGTACAGTCAACACCCCAATTTTTTTCCCAGTTTGACTTGGTGGTCAAATCGCGATATCTCCTCCATACGGACTCCGTTTTAGAAAATAAATATACCGTCGGAATCGGGAAAACGAGACGGACGCAATGGCACTATTTTCGTCTCAATCCGAGCACTTTTAAAATTGATCAAATTTTGATCCCCTGATCATAAAGTGTTCAGTAAATTCAAGGAATTCAAAGCCTTGATAGAAAATCTATCTGAAATAAAGATCAAAATACTCAGGTCAGATAATGGAGGAGAATACACCTCAAAAGAGTTTGCAAACTTTTTCAAAGATGTCGGGATCAAGAGGGAGCTCACCACTCTCTACAATCCTCAACAAAATGGTGTAGTAGAAAGAAAGAACAAAACTATAATGGAAGTAATGAATACCATGATCCATGATCAAGATCTTCCAATGTACTTATGGGAAGAAGCAACAAAAACAACAGTATATGTACAAAACAGATTGTCCCATAGTGCACTTGGGTTCAAGACCCTTGAAGAGATGTTCTCCGGAAAGAAATCAGAAGTAAGCCATCTAAAAATATTTGGTTGTCCATTATTTGTGCATATTCCAAAAGAGAAGAGAACCAAGATGGACCCTTCAAGAAATAAGGGAATATTTGTTGGATACTGTGAGGTCTCCAAGTCCTTCAAAGTTTATATACCAAGTTACCATCATATTGAGATCAACATGGATGTAACCTTTGATGAATATGCAACACTCAATAAATCAAGAAGATGTCAGCTTGAAGAATTATATGAAGAGGAACCTATATCTCCCGGAGTTGTAGAACCAGTGAGGGAAGTCATATCTTCTCATGATGAGGAGATTCTACAAGACCATGAAATATTAGAATCTCAAGAACCACCCTAGATGATGATATCCCACAAGAGAAAGCTAGCCTAGGAAAGGTGATCTGAAAATAGGGGGCTGACTTGTTTTTCTATGCAAGCACCCTCTACTCCATTAAAATAAACTTCAAGACCTTTCTCAATGTCTTAGTTGTGCAAGAGGATTTATGTGTCAAGTTTAGGCTTCTTTTAGGTGTTTATATGTGAGGTTTCTTTTTAAAGTTTAAATATGTTGTTTAAAGAATACAACAACAAAAATAAATTGTAGCAAATAATAACCAGAAAACTCACAACAATAACAACATGATAAAGGAGTTCACCCCCAACTAGGCTACATCTCCTTGAGCCTCCATCAATGGACTAGGCTCTCTAGGATTAGTTTGTCTAATTTATTTTATAAGCTTCTTATCAACTCCAATGGATTTACTACCTGTACCATTGGGTTCATAATACATAAAAACCCCCAAAAGGACTATTAGATCTCTAAAAACATACCATGGCTCATCTGGGCATGACCTCTTCTACTGGTGGTCTTGAGCTTCCATGAGCTTCCTTGTGGCCAAAAAAACCTGTAAAAGTCCTCAAATTCCTCTACAACCTGTTCCAATGAGTTCAGAGCATATCAATTAGTCAAGAATGACTATTCAGTCACTGAAAATGGACTTTGGCTCCCCTGGGCATGACCTCCTTCACTAGTGGCCCTGGGCTCCTTGCAACTCTCTGAAAATTCCCTATAGAAAAAACTACAATATAAGTCTCCAAATGACTTTGAAACCTATACCAATGGATTCAGAACATCCAAAAACCCCTAGCTAGGCTTTTTCGGCACCTGTTTTGGCCAAAAACTGAAGAAGATAGACCTCCTGCAATTTTCTCCTTTAAGCTTGTTGTCTCTGGTTCACCAATTCACACCTCCTATGTGAGTAACCTAGATTTTAGGTGTTTCCCATGCCTAAACCCAAAATTCCTGCCATCTCCACAAAATGTTCAAAAATGACTCACGATTAGGGAACCTAGCCCCCAATCCACATAGGTGTTGGATACGTGGTTAGCATGTGACAACGTCCTATGCCAAAAATGGGCACCCGTTGCAACGACCCCGAAGGTGACAAGTGTCATGCACATGTGGGGTTAACCCTCTATGGTTGTGACAAGTGTTGGTGTTGTAGGAAAATCTCCCT
Source organism: Picea engelmannii (assembly GCA_009831015.1). NCBI lineage: Eukaryota > Viridiplantae > Streptophyta > Pinopsida > Pinales > Pinaceae > Picea > Picea engelmannii. The sequence goes on from ML860500.1 coordinate 31,510, forward strand.
GTGGAAAGGTAGATTTCCTCAAAGTTCTTGACCCTAACTCTAAGACAGAAAATGCTTAACGTGGACACTGACTTCCTTTCAAATCTATACAAACTAACACATGAGAAGGAAGGAGAACAAAAGTACCTCTTTATCGACGTTTTTCCCTGCATGCTCCGAGTTGAGCTCCGATCTTTTTCTCCTCGCTGAGTCCTATAGACAAACAAGATACGACCACTTCCTGCTCTATTGATATTAGTTTGAAAATAGATCTATCTATCAATGATAAGTTCATGTAACATTAGACACAAACTAGAAAGAAACAGTCCAAGCGTGTCATATTGATGAGAATAATGACAACAATACTTACAATCATAGATGTGAATGCGACAGCTTCGTCAAGTCCCCTTCATCTAACCCTTTCCCGAAAGATCCACAACCTGGATAACATCAGCTTCACTGATCACTCTCCTTTGGCTGACTGTGTGTTTCCTATGAGATCATAGGTTTCATGCTAGTAGTTCTTCCCCTTTTTCACCATCATAGAGCTTGCTTATATAGGTTAAGAGGAGCTTAACCTCTTGAGTTATCTTTAGAACAATTTGGGGAACTTCCTCCTTAGATCAGGGATTCTGATGGAACCAAGAATTCGAATACAACTGCCTTCTAATCTTGAAAGATCCTCCCCTTGTTCTCCTCAACGGGCCAACCACTGCCCTAGATTAGGAAGTGCTCCCTCAAAAGGAGCATCAGAGCATTATATCACTCCCTAAGAAGCTTTAGGGGAGTGCCAGCACCCTAAAGGTGGATAGCACTCCTTGAAAGGGGCAGGGGAGTGTTATAACGCTCCCTGAAGCCTTATAGGGGAGCGCCAGTGCTCCCTAGACTGATATAGGGGAGCGCTCACCCCCAGAATCTTTGATTGAAAGCTCTTCTCAGGTGTCAAGAGTTCTTTGACTCCAGTTAATCAATTCCTCTTATCCAGATCAAGTAAATGAGGTGTTTTAAGTGCCTCCTTAGTGTCGTCGCCATGGCAGTAGGCTTGAACAGCATTTGCGACACTTATGAACAACTTGCGACACTTGCAAAAGTTGTAAGGAAGATGCGAAACTTGCGACAATTGAGAAGAACATGAAACACTTATCCAGTTGAGTACTTTTGACGTGTAACAGAATTCCCCCAAAGTATGAAGTTAGAAGATGTCAACTAATAACTAAAATGATTTGTAGACGTTCAAGTAAGGGTATAGACTCGGAGAACCTGACAGAAGTTCCACACAAACATCCAACAAATATCATTACATATTTCAAAACCAAGGCAGGCATACCTATGCTTGGGTGATCAAGACTTGCAAGATATGGCCGCCATCAAATACACTGTGGATCCATAATTGTATTGATTAAAAAGGTATAGACTCCGAAGTTACAATGTGGATCTATACTCTGATGACTTGGATTGATCGTAGCCATAAAGAATACACAGTGGATCTACGAGATGACAAGACATAGCCACGACCAATACAAAGTGGATCTATGTGACAGTGTGTGTGTTCTTTGTCCAATAGAAACTCCTTCGCAGCCTGGGCAAAGCATATATCACAGTGGTTAATCAACCCAGGTTCTTTTCACCAATCCCAACACGATACGATCCTAAGCATGTGAATAGATGTCTCGATGTCGAACATGGCAGAAACCACTTGATTACTAGTCAATGGTGTGAACCGTTAACAAGTGCGAGGGAGATCACCATTAATGTCAATGATTCCCAAGGTACCCTATTACATTCCAGGGAATGTGAATAGATGAGATGAATTCGAACACCCGTGGAATCATTCGATCAGGGGTCAATGATGTAGACCTACTGTCGAACGTGAGGAGGCCTGCCATTGAGGCATGCAGGTCCCAAAGTAGTAACTAGTTTCTATGTTTGATTCCCAGATAATGTGTTGAATTCAACAAGAATAGACTCGTCGAGGGAGGTCCTTGATGTATCCCCCATCAACGACACGAAACAGACATAGAGATGTAATTGGCAGATCAAATGGACATGGACTGACACAGGTTTTGAGGCAAGATATTTGGGATGGCTGACTCTAGAGGCGAATACTTCCCTTGAACACTGAGGAACAACAAAAAAACATGACATGGACCAAAACTTGATGATGCAGTGGATGCAGTGACTTGCGTCGGGTGACCCAAAGGAGTGAAAGGAACTCGAAGGATTGGCTCAGTGCAGAGGTTTAGCGGATTATGATATGTGCAAATGACAAAGTGTCATGTTCAAGGGTGACTCTAAGAAGTGCTAGATGATGTTCTCAAGAGACTGTTTGGTTTGCTCCTTTCAATTTTTTCTCCCATCCAGATAGATGAGTACCTCTTTTTGATTTAATGAGCTCGAGGAGGATAACACATGCTCGATATAACTCACCTTCGGTAAGTTCCTCTTCCTTTCAAGTAAGGGTTCGGTCCCATATGGGCCTGTCGATGTGTTCTTTAATGAGTCCAAAGACAGAAAACTCAAAGGTTTTTCAGGATTATAGAGTTTGGAAAAACACTTAAAAGAGAACTCTCTCAGTTCCTTTTTCGTACAGTAGTCTAACGAGACCAAAAAAGGGGTAAACTATCGCTTGAAAGACGCCCTTTCTGACCTTTTAACGAGTGTGAAAGGAAGCAAGGTCACTCGACAATCTTTTCATATTTAGAGAGTCTGAAAAGGGTTTAAAGTAGACTCCAGGGGGGTTCCTTTTTCGTGTGTTCGTGTATTCGTACGGGTCCGAAAAAGAGATAAAAGTTTACCCGATTACATTCTCATATTATCGAGCTCGAGAATGAACTGAGACTGTGCTCATAAATGTGACAAGGTAAATAATCCATTAGGACTGCCAGGGAACCTGCGATGCCAAAACTACAAACCAGGGTTTAGTGAAGCCATTATATTGTTAGAGAAACCCATAAATAACCATACCTTATGAAAAAATGAAAATTTATAAATAACAATTCATTGAAAATTTCATTTACCATTTCATTTTGCAAGGATTTTGGAGTAGTGGAGATTCTCAGTTTGAAGTGGATCTTGTTTTGTTCACTGCCGGAGCTAAAGTTGACCATTTCGCTTGCCGTTCAGACTAGGTAGATGTCCATCCCTTCTTCTTTCAAACACATGGTTTCACATTCATTTTAATAGCATCATTTATTTTAAAATATGAAGCCCTAGGTTTCCCCAAATAGAACCAAATCGGCCTCTTTCAAAATCAATGGAAAACTGGGATTCTTTTACAAAAATGTTTTAGAAAAGGATGTCCAAGATGCCAATGCCCCAATAATCAATTAGATAGGTTGTTTTTTGGAAAAAGAACCCATGAAACATCTTCCCATATGCCCACTCATCCCCAAAGTCGTTTTGATTTTTTTTAAACGTTTCCATTATTATTTAATGAATGTTAAATGGCTAGGGAAGGCGTGATAATTATAAAAGAGTGTGTGGTCACTTTTAAATGATGTGGGCACCTTATTTCATGTTTTAAATTGCTTTTGAAAATTGTCAAAATTGCCAAAACGTGGAAATAATGAGTTTTTTTTTTTTTTTCGTAGGTAACTTCAGCAACCATGATCGAGCGGAAAGAAAGAGAACATGAGATGGATGACTTAGCTGCCTTGCAGAGTCCTCACACACGGGCCACGTTGTGAGCTTGTGGTTTGCTCAAATTCTTCAAGTTGCAAAAAATGAAGAAAGAGATCTTATTGCTCGAGCATATGATCGGCCTATGGGATGTTGCAGAACAAGGATTCTGTATCGGCACACAGCTTTTAACCATTGAGTTATAAGACGTGTATTTTTTGACTGGCCTCTCAAATAGAGGGGTCCCCATATCTTTTTCCGGGCAGAGGGCGCTACCTAAACAAGTGGACGTGTATCTGGCTCGCCACTGTATCCTAGGAGCAAGGCTAGTAGGGGGTAGAATCCCTATCAAGGATATTCGAGAACTGCCCCTCCGGTCTATACTATTTTCTATCACGAGTGTGACAGGAAGTACTAGTGCGCATATGGCATCAAGATCGCAGGTGGCTTATGGTGTTCAGTGTTTGGAACCAACACTTTTCAACTGGAGTGCAGGGTTCCTTCGAAACGTGAAGGAACAGATTTCATGGTGCAGGACTGGACATAGGCAGTTTGGTTATGGCTCATTTTTGGTCTCATTTTTTCTAGAGCGCATCCCTTAGATGCAGCCTCAGATAGCACTGGCGGTGTGACCAGTGAATGAACCTAGGATGGAGAGGTGGACCAGTCTATCTCCAAGGCTAGTATCGGAGTCAGAGTTCCATTTCACTGGCGATTTCTTTGCCTGGCTGAGACGACAGTATCTCTGGATAGAGTACTTCCCTTATGCTAAGGTAAATTTCCACAGGAGCATGGATTTGATTTTGCCCGTGGGGGAAGACTGGGATGTGTCAGGTAAGAGACTAAGCCATGCCTTGTCTAATATTTGTTTGTTTTTTTGAGTCTTTGATGTATATCTATTTTTTTTGGGTATGTAGAAGAGTTTTAACGGATGTATATTTTCAACGTGCAGACAAGGGAGCAGTGTGCTCGACTGATATACTGGTACCAGGACGTCGCGAGGGCATCTTGATTGCAACAGGTCTGGTAGTACTAGTGCTAGGTCTCTGGGAGGTTGAGAGAAACCTCCAAGGCCTCACGATGGGCATTCCTCCTTTACAGAGGGGAGAAGTGCCTTTACATTTGCAAAGGCACACTGTGGGAGTACCAGAGAACATCAATTCTCTATTGAGGCGCGTAGTGCATGCGGTGATGTGTTACTCACAGCACAATGTAGTGCAGGGAGATTAGAGTCTCTCCGTTGATTATATTTTTGTATGCCTTGTCAGGTGACGTTGTATGGGTGGAAAGGCCCAATATTTTTCCCTTCTACATACTTTTTGATGCAATCCAAATATTTCAGTGACGCCATATATATATATATACAGTTTCAAGTTTTTACAGTGCAAATGATTTGTACATGATGATGTCTGTGATGTGTTTTAATTTACATGTAATGTATAGTTTTGTTTTCCTTAACTCTTATATGTGGGCAAGATACCGATCCATGATATAGTTAGCTAATGAATCCGAAACAATGTTAAGTTCTCTTGGAATGTGTCTATATTCAATGTAATCGAACATTTGTTCAAGGCAGCGAACTTGTAAATGTAGACGTAGTAGGATAGGACTATGGATATCATAGATACGGTTGAGTTGATAAACCACGATTTGGGAATCTAAGTAAATAATGATTCAAGAGATACCTAGGGAGGAGGCTTGGGTCAACAGTCCGATGACAACATGATATTCTGCCATGTTGTTGGTTATTGGTCCTAAGAAGATACCTCCTAAACTCACCACCTCATCAAATTGGTAAATAACCCATGCTGCCGAAGCAATGTGTCGGGTATGTCAACTAGCGCCATATGTGAACCCAAAAAATATAGGAAAGGAAGACGTCATCTACGCATGAAAACACAAGCACAGTCATGAGTGGAAAAGGTAAAGACTCGAGCACACGAAAGAAATAGACACACCAAACTAAAATACAATAATGTACAAAGTACAGATGCTAGGTGATCTAGGCATAGTACTTTTTAAGGTAAAGCCCGTTTCGGGGCTCTCCCAGGGAAATTCCATCATGATCTACTAGTTCGTAAGAACCTCTCTATAGAACATGCTTCACAATGTAAGGATTGTGCCACATAGGTTTTAACTTTCCTGTCTCCAATTTGTCATGAGATTGGTCATAAACGAGGACTAATTCTCCTTCTGCAAAAGTCTGAGGGTGGACGGATTTGTCATATTGACTCTTAATTCATTTTTGATGTGCCTCATTGGCAAGAGCAGCATCGCGACATGTTTCATCCAACTTGGATGGATACAATAATCATTCTTCTTCAGCAGAAGTATGGGGCAGGAGTTCTACTTTCAATTTGAGTGATGGAATCTCACACTCGATTGGTAGGATGGCTTCAATGCCATAGACCAACTGGAAAGGAGTGAATCCAGTTGAGGTTTTCATAGAAGTGCGATAGGCCCAGAGAGGGGAGAACAGTTGTAAATGCCATGATTTCTTGTTTTACCCTACCATGCATTGGATCATGGTTTTTAGGACTTTGTTGATAGCTTCAACTTGTCTGTTCGCATGAGGGTAGTAAGGGGATGAGTTTTCATGGAGAAAACCCAATTTGACATGTAACTCGCTCATCATCTGGTTTTTGAAGTGTGCACCATGATCGATGATGATGGCATGTGGTACACCAAAATGAGTTATGATATGGTTGAAAAGGAACAAATTCGCAGTACGACCGTCATTCAGGAAGGTAGGCATAGCCTCAGCCCATTTAGTGAAGTAGTCAATGGGGACGATGATGTAACCGTGCCCCCCGGCTGAGGTAGGATTACACTGCATGAAATCGATGCCCCATTTTGCAAAGGGGTCAATGGCGATAATGGGGTGCAGCGCAGTAGGGTGGGTGCATGCCTTCTTGTTAAAGAGTTTGCAGGGTGAGATTTTTTTTATGGCCTCGATACAATCTTTGAAAATGGAGGGCCAAAAGTAGCCGGCACATAAGATTTTTTGGGCTGTGGCCATCCCAGAGAGGTGACCGCCACAGGCACCAAGGTGACAATCATTCAAAACGCGTTTATCCTCCTCATGAGTCAGACATCGCTGAAGGATGGTGTGAATACCACGGCGGTACAAGGTGTCGTCGAGGATAAGATAATGGCGAGAGTGGTGACGAATGCGTCGACGCTCTTCGTGAGAGATGTTGGGCTGAAAACATTGGGTTTGAAGGTAGAGGAGGATGTCTCCGTACCAAGGATCAGAGGTGCTGATGAGGAAGAGAGATTCATTGGGGAGAGAATCTCTAGTTTCGATGTCTTCATCGGCACGAGGTAGAGCACAAATGAGCTCGACAAACACCAAATACTTTTTGGCTTTAGCCTTTGTAAACTCAAGATCGAATTCTTGAAGAATAACGATCCATTTTGAATATTTGCCCCCAAGCACTTGACATGTCAAGACGTGGTACATGGGGTTGGAGTATGCGATTACCGTGGTGGTGCGTAATAAGATGTAATGGTGGAACCTCTGGACAGCGATGACGGCTGCCAGAGCCAGTTTCTCGATATGTGAATATCTAAGTTCGGGTCCAGATAAACTCTTGCTCAGATAATAAATCACGTGTTATTCACCATTAGGGTCCCGCTGGACTAACACCATCGCAATGGTGGAAGTAGAGGCGACCAAGTAAAGGATATAATCCTTTGTATACTCCGGAGGGTGTAACAAGGGAGTGTGGGTCAATGCGTGCTTGAGAGCTTCGAATGACCATTGGGCAGTGTCATCCCAGATGAAAGGGATGTTTTTCTGTAACAACTACATAAATCCTTTAGTGATCTCGGCATAGTTGTAGATGAAACGAAGAAGAAAGTTTGCTTTGCCTTGCAAACTTTGGAGTTGGGTTAAGTTGGTAGGTGGGGGTAAGGCTAGGATGGCCTTAATCTTTAAGGGATCCACCCTGATCCCATCTTTGGAGACAATGAAACCGAGGAGTCGACCAGATTCGACAACGAAAATGCACTTGTGTGGGTTCAAGAAAATGCGATAGAACCTGCATCGAAGAAAAATCGCTCATAAGTGATCAATGTGATCAGATCGCTTGGATGAATTGGTAGGTAAATCGTCGAGGTGAGGCTCCGCGATATGCTTGATGTCGTGGAAAGCGTACGACATGGCCCACTAGAAAGTAGCACCAGCATTTTTAAGGCCAAAAGGTAGATTTCGGTAGGAGAAAGTTCCCCATGGGCAGATAAAGGTTGTCTTATGTTGATCAGCGAGTAAGATTTCAATCTGGTTATACCCAGAAAAGCCATCCATGAAAGAGAAGATTACACTCCCTGCGCAATTATCGATGATTTGGTCGATGAAGGGCATAGGGTAGTTGTCCTTAGGACAAGCTTTGTTGAGATCTCGATAGTCAACACAAACATGAATGGTCCCTTGTTTTTTGGCAACCGGAACAAGGTTGGAGACCCATTCAGTTAAAGGGACGGGGTAGATAAAGCCAAATTTGAGAAGTTTTTCAACTTCTGCCTTTATAGCTGCGATTTTCTTGAGATGAACCGGGCGAAGTTTTTGTCGAACGAGTTTCACGTCAGGGTAAGTTTTGATTTCGTGTATGACGATTGAAGGGTCAATCCCTGGCATTTCCTTGAAGCTCCATGTGAAGACATCGCGAAATTCCTTGAACAAAGCAGTGTAAGACACCACTTCGTCGGGTGTGCAATTAGCACCAAGGTGAATGTTTTCCACGACACCTTCTTTGATCGAGATGTCAATAACGATCGTAGTAGAGATGTTACCCATGTTCCCCTCAGAGAGAACATCTTGTGTGAGGATGGGAGATTTCGGAGCATCGACAACATCAAGAGGGAAGACAGAGCATATGTCTTGGTGAATTTCTTCCAATGGCGGAAGAAAAGAGGATCGATGATGGTTTCCATCCCAAGGTAGGTCTTCAATGCTGAGCATTTCCATAATCAATTCGTCAGAAGGAAAAATGTGGGAAATGTAATCGACGGAAGATGATAGGGAATCCAACCATGAGGGCATCGAGTAAGCATCGGGTGCCAACGAATGTGACTTGTTGGGAGAGGGAGAGGCAGATTGAATAGCTACGTATGCGGCCTTGGCTGGGCTGAGTGGCATAGTGCCACTGAGCACATCGAATTCCAAAGGACTAGGTACAATCCAAGGGTCAGATGATTCCAAGGATTGATAAGGCATAGTCGAGATCATATTGACGGCGGAAATATGATGTGCAGTAGGTGGAAGTAGTGTAGGGAAAGTACCCATAAGGCTAGAATATTTCAATAAGACAACACCAATGCTTTCATACGTAACTGGATGGTCTCCCAAAAAAGGAATGTTGTTGGTGGCAGGGATGCGAGCGTCGGGTGTACAGAAATCAAGTTGATCGATGGTGACAATTTCGCCTTGTTGGGGGAATTGTACACACCGAAACATCAACGAGGCGACATAATTCATAGCATAGAACCAACTTATTCCGAGTAATAGGTTGTAGTTGAGGGGATCATTGACCACCTCGACGTCAACGGTAACAGTTTTGCCGCCCAACTGAACGGCTAAGGATTGTAATAATCTGTGAGGATGAAAACCTCGTCCATCGAAAGCACGTAACATCGTAGTAGATTTGTTAAGGGCAAGCGATTTTAATCCTTTCCAACAAGCTAAGGACATGACACAAGTAGAGGCTCCCTCATCCAGGATAGTTCCGTGGATTTGTTGATTGTGCACAACAACATCGATTTAGAAGGCTAGCTGGTGGGAGAGTCGTGGTTGATGATCATCCAAATTAAATGTGAGGTTGTTTGATGACTCAAGATAAAAATCACTGATAGCGGCTAAGAGCATTCTACGTTGTCTGGGACAGTGTTGTAGAACTTCCAAGGCAGACATAGCGCATGGTGCTTGGACCAAATCTTCTACAATGTTGTAATTTTGGGCAGCTCGCGAATTAGGATTGAAAGTAGATTTCTGGATGGTGCTCTTAGGAGGGCGTAAGATGGAGTCAAAAGAAGGTTTCTCAATCTGGAGTGGCCCGGATGGAGGGATAACAGATGGAGGATTGATAGAGGATGGCAATGGGTCCGGCGGAGAACCATTAGCAATCCTCGGCTTATCAGGTTTAACTGGTGTGTCATATGTTGCAGAGTGAGTGGTTAGATTAAACTCGTTAAACATGTAAATGTGGGCACTTGTCAAGGCCTCATCATGGGGTTGGTTGGAACTGCCCCCTGGCGTGGGGGTTTGGGAAACCAAAGATTACTGCTGTGGAAAAGGCTGAGTAAGCACAGCAGGTTGTGAATTTCCCTTGAAAAGTTTGGCCACTTCATCGCGATGTGGATAGTCTCGCGTGTAGTGATCATCACCACAGATGAGACATGAGAATTTCGGTTTTCATTGTGGTTATTTTCCGGCAGCAGGGGTTTGTGGTTGAGTTTTGGGTTGTTCGTTGTTATTGCTTTTCTTTGGTTTGTTTCTCGCTTTATTCTTTCCCCCAAGTTGTTGTGAAGGGGTTGATTGGACCGCATTCACCTCAGAGACCTGAGATTGAGGGGGGGTGGAAGAGGGTGCAGTCAAGCTGGGAGCAGCCGTCGAAGCAGTTCATTGAATTGTTCCAGTCGACTGGGTAGTAGATTGGGTTTTCACGGAGCCAATAACTCCATCCACGTGGGAAGAAGACGATGGTTTCGATGGATCTTTAGTGGCACGAGTAGCATTCAGTATCAACTCGTACAGAGTACCAGATTGTGAATAGACTAAGTCTAAGTACTGAGCTCGGGCAATGGCCTCTTCCTCGATGACCACACCACCCATGGCAACATCACGAGCAATCTGGGATAACAAAGATTTAGTGAACCATTCCGCTAACAATTGGTTAGGAATGACCGCTTTGATTAGCCTTCGTCATCGTCTCCATTCATGAATATGATCAGAGATATGTATAGACATTGTCTGACGAAGGGAGGTTAATAGTTCGGTACTTGTCTCGTATCAGATAGATAGTTGGAAGTGTGTGAGGAAGGACATGGCGAGGGAGTTGAAATCGTGAAAAGATGCGTGTGGTAGTTCAATATACCATTTTGCTGAGGAACCCATAAGTGTTCGTTGGAAAAGACGCAAACGAATAGAATTGTCCATGAGGGAGTTGGATGAGCACCATAAATGGAAAGTCATCACGTGGTTGTTTGGGTCTTCTCCAGATTTTCCATCAAATTTTGGGGTGTCGGAAGGTAGTTTAGCTGGAATAGCTGGCCAAACTGAAGAATGATAAATAGGATCATTCATTAACCGAGACAAGTCTGGAAGGTCCAGGGTAGCTAGAAAAGGTAGTTGTCAGTTAATCTGTGGGTAATGTTGGTGTGGCATGGGGACACCAGTGGGGCCAATCACTGGGTTATGTGGATAATTGTAACTAGTGGGCCCTCTTGTATGAGGTTGGTTTTGACCAAGGTACACATGATTTGAGGTGTTTTGAGAAGCATGTGTGAGCGGAGGATAACCGGATGGGTTTTGAGGGTTGTATGTTGGGTTGGCACTTGTCCATAAGGAGGTTGTTGCGGAGTCTGAGAATTGTGTCCTACCGAGAACTGTGGGTTTCCTTGAAAAAGGACATTCCACGGATTAGGTGCGGCAGGCACATTTTGTCCGTGTGGTTGTTGGTAGACTCCATATTGAGGCTGCCCCCCAGCATGAGGGTGCCCTCTGAATGGAATATGTCCTCCGGTGGGAGGGTGCCCCCTGACTTGAGGTAGAGTTCCTGGAATTTGAGAGCCAGACGTAAATGACTGACCGGTGCCGCCGAGCGGATTAGTAACATCAAGACTGGTCCCTCCGGGTTGTTGGATAGGTATGGAACTTCCCAGCATAACTTGAGTAGTAGTGGTTTGGGTAGTAGTGGCAATGGGAGCATTCAACGCCCTAAACCCAAAAGGAAGTGTAAGTCTTGGTGTTATAGGTGTGTCAATCGCATCTTGGTTGACCACTGCATTACCGGTAGGAATAGTCGGAATGTGAGGGACCATTGTAGAATGGGCCATCTGGAGGGGAAGAGTAGGCCTTGGACCAATGGATAGTATGTTCATACCAACGGGTGGTGTGGTTGTAAAAGTGGTGGTACTGGTAAAATGGTTTAGGGGTACGGTGTAGGAGATGGGTGCATCGGCACCTTCCCCTATTCCATAAAGATCTCGCTCCAAGCGTGGTGGACTTTGAACAATGTCTGCGGTCCAAAAGGGGTCATTGGCTAAAGGGTTTTGATGAGACCCAGTCGGAATGTAAGAAGGATTGACGACAAAAAATTCACCAGTGGAATTCAGTTGGAGGATACGTCGTTCATATCCCTCCGGAATGCAGTAAGCTTCCAGAGATTCTGAAACAATACGAAAATTTTCCAAAGGAGTGGGAAATTCTTCCTAGGGAGTTGTGGTGTTTTGAACCTCACTCTGTTGAGGAGATTTCTCCATAGAATGAGGGGGTAAAGGGATGTTTCCTTCCATATTTTCTAGAGGAAGTCCCTGTAGCCTCCGCGAACGGCATGGAGGGTCGATGTTGGTGAAAAAGAGTCGGAAAAAGAGATCTATGGCCAACTACCGAAAAGAAAAAACATACGCTAATAGAAATCTAAGAATCACAACCAAGAAAATAGGACCTTCTTTTGATGACCGTACTAGTTGGTGATGAAATCCAACATCGCGTGATCAAGTCCAGAAGGGGCAGGGATAGGGTGGAACAGTTACAATGGCGACCTGCTTAACGGACTTACTCCTTGGTGCAAGCTTCCATGCAACAATTGTGGATTTACCCTCCAAGGATCCTGAGTGAGTTTGACCAATGTCTTCTCCAGGTACAGTGAGACTTCCCGTCACCATCACCTTGTGTAAGACCCTAAAGATTATGGCCACTAAGGTTACCAATTCGCAGTCAGCCCCTGGGCGTGAACAGTCAACAGTCTGATCCGAATGTATGGGCAGGGTATCGAGCCCGAAATCAACTAAAAGGATTCCACGCAGTAATTGTGGATTTACCTTGAAGCGATCCCCATAATACGATCTGACCACCACAATCAGTTAAACCATGGAGGGTTAGTCCCTGTAGCTCACCCGAATTCGACCTCGTGCGTAACCCTTGTGTGAGAGGGGGATCCCAGGCAGACTTATACGATGATTGGATTTGACTTTCCCTACATTAGGATGCTACTATTTATTTTGGAAACTTTGGAGAGTTATGCTCACAGCCTAATCCAAAGTACTAAACCTAGTCTACTGTTGGTGGAGGATCCTAGAAAAGAAAAAGTTCTAAGTAATTTTAATTAGCATTGATTTTTATAGCTGTTCTTTACTCAAAAAGGGGTGCATGGAAGTGAAACGAATGGAATTATGACTCAGCCCCAAAAATGCATCAAAAATGATAAGCATTCATTTCTTTTCGATGAACATCTATCTAAGGGAGAGAGAGAGAGAGTTATTTTCACTAGCAAGCACTAATAAGGAGTGTCCTCAAACAAGTTTTCTTCAATCAAATCCTGATGTGATGCTAAAAATTTTGAGATGCCTTCTAACATGCACAATCAATCATGAAGATGCTTTTTATTTTTTGCGTATGAATACTGATCAATTCAACACAATGCTCGTCTTGCTAATTATCTTCTTGTATGAATGAAAATCATACCAACACAAGAAAGAATCATACAAACAATACACCCTCTCATTGTGATCAAAACAAGAAGCGAAAGAAAAGAAGCAATCAAAGAGAAAACAAACTTCACACCAAAAAGAAAAAGTCGAAGAACAATGATCTTAACTAAAACCAAATGGAAAGATATGTAGACCTTTGATGACCTTCACCAGCATTTTTCGTTCAATTGATGAGGAGAGAAAGACAATGTATGGGTTCCAAACTCCAAATGGCAGAAAAACTCAACAACAATAGTGAAGAAGGTTACAAAATCCAAACAACAAGACGTTTGTTCTTCAAGCAAAAGATAGATGTCAAAGCTGGAAAGAAGAAGGATTAACTCACAAGGTTACCCAACAAGAGAGGCACGGAGGAAAAACCCTGGAAAAAAACAATTCTGGAAGGTTTATTGGCCAAAGGAGGGCTTGCGCTCTGTTGCCAAAGGCAAGGAGCATTATAGCACTCTGTGGAAAGCTATTGGGGAGCGCTGGCACTCTGTTAACATAGGGACAGGGGCGCCAGGTTCAAAAAATCCCAAAAATGTCAAAAATTCCAAAAATTGCAATTCAATTTTGACAATTAGGCTGAGTATGATGGGGTAGGCAGCCAATCAGCTCATGAAAACAATCAAAAGAGGAGTGAACCAGGTCTGAAACAATCAAGGGATAAAACTAGGTCAATGATGAGAAATCAAAACAAGAAGTTTCGATTTGAGGCTATCTCCCCAGTGGAGTCGCCAGTTTCTATTGTAGGAAAATCTCCCTGCGGACAGGTAGATTGCCTCAAAGATCTTGACCCTAACTCTAAGACAAAAAATGCTTAACGTGGACACTGACTTCCTTTAAAATCTATACAAACTAACACATGAGAAGGAAGGAGAACAAAAGTACCTCTTTATCGACGTTTGTCCCTGCACGCTCCGAGTTGAGCTCCGATCTTTTGCTCCTTGCCGAGTCCTGTAGACAAACAAGATACGACCACTTCCTTCTCTATTGATATTAGTTTGAAAACATATTTATCTATCAATGATAAGTTCATGTAACATTAGACACAAACTAGAAAGAAACAGGCCAAACATGTCATATTGATGAGAATAACGACAGAAGTACTTACAATCGTAGATGCGAATGTGACAGCTTCGTCAAGTCCCCTTCGTCTAACCCTTGCCCAAAAGATCCACAACCTGGATAACAACAGCTTCACTGATCACTCTCCTTTGGCTGACTGTGTGTTTCCTATGAGATCATAGGTTTCATGCTAGCATTTCTTCCCCTTTTTCACCATCATAGAGCTTGCTTATATAGGTTAAGAGGAGCTTAACCTCTTGAGTTATATTTAGAACAAGTTGGGGAACTTCCTCCTTAGATCAGGGATTCTGATGGAACCAAGAATTCGAATGAAACTGCCTTCTAATCTTGAAAGATCCTCCCCTTGTTCTCCTCAATGAGCCAACCACTGCCCCAGATTAGGTAACGCTCCCTCAAAAGGAGCATCAGAGCGCTGTAGCGCTCCCTAAGAAGCTTGAGGGGAGCACCAGTGCCCTAAAGGTGGATAACGCTCCTTGAAAGGGGCAGGGTAGTGTTATAATGCTCCCTGAAGCCTTATAGGGGAGTGCCAGCTCTCCCTAGACTGCTATAGGGGAGCGCTCACCCCAAAAACCTTTGATTGAAATCTCTTCTCATGTGTCAAGAGTTCTTTGACTCTAGTTAATCAATTCCTCTTCTCCAGATCAAGTATATGAGGTGTTTTAAGTGCCTCCTTAGTGTCGTCGGCATGGCAGTAGGCTTGAACAATGTTTGTGACACTTATGAAAAACTTGTGACACTTGCGAAAGTTGTAAGGAAGATGCGACACTTACGACAATTGAGAGGAACATGCAACACTTATCCAGTTGAGTAATTTTGACGTGTAACAGTTGGCATATGAAATAACCATTTGAAATTTGTTTTGAAACCCGCACAAAAACATGTGTTGAGGTCGTATGGGGTGGCACACATAACCGAGGGCTAGGGCTAAGCCCCAACCTAGAACCCGTCAAAACTCACCATATAGTGCATTTAAATATAAATTACAACGTATAGTGGTAAGCACCAACATGTGGGTGGAGTTCTATCCCTCGCCCTTGCCATGTCATTTCCCCTACCCGGGGGTTGCGGGGTTGATTCCTACGGACTCCCCAATAATGTTTTCCAACTATCAACCAGAGGGGGTCCCATGTGGAAGCCCACGACTGGGCCACATGGCATCATTCCACTCACTCAAATGATGACAGATGTCATAAGCCCATTGGGCCACTTGTATGACACCTCATATACCTAGTCACCTGCCAGATC
This sequence comes from Picea engelmannii, assembly GCA_009831015.1. NCBI lineage: Eukaryota > Viridiplantae > Streptophyta > Pinopsida > Pinales > Pinaceae > Picea > Picea engelmannii. The sequence continues at coordinate 47,131 of ML860500.1, forward strand.
GACATACGGGCATGCCACACAAGTTGTACGGGCCTGCCACATTAGTTGTACAGACCTGCCATGTCAGTTGTACAGTTAGCAAATGTTTTTGCCTATTTGGCAAAATGAACATAACATGATATCTCACTCATCTGATGTTTTTTTGAACTCGTTCTAATTGAGTTGGGTTCGTGAGGAAGAGGCCTACGCACCTTTCTGTTTTGAAGCGATTCTGAACACTTTGATTTTTGGGCTAAATTTTGACCCCTGGTCCATATTATGATCACTCCTTACCACTGAAAGGATTTTGGTCCCACAAAAGTTGATTATTATATGCCTGAGCTTCAATACTCTTATTCTTCCAAGTTCTATCAATTGATTCTACTTGAAAAGTCTTTTTTGGCAATCACCTGGGTACCTTGACATGCCTTGCACTGCAACTGGTTATGTCCCTCAACAACTATTCTCTGGATGTTGTTGACCCACTGTTCTCTTTGTGCTTGGAAAAATGTCATCCTTCCCAATGAGAATCAAGTCCCTCTTGTGAACTCTTTGGCGTCAACACAATCCACTCTACAATGGCTATAAAATGCTTTCCTGTGACATCTTGTCACAAACCAAGAAAACCATCAATCTTGAAAACAAATTTTATACAAGAATGACAATGATGCCAACCAACTCTTTTTCTCTTTAGAGCCATAAATGTTTCATCTTGTACATCATCAAAGTACATGGCATTTTCCTACATCTTGGTGTACTCAATATCAACTTACAAGCCGACAAACACCATCAACTAAACATAAGTCGAAAAACATGATCGACACAGCATTGTCGTCAAGACAACATCGACCCAAGTTGAGACTCATTTGAAACACATCGACATTCGAAATGTCGACATTCATGATACACAAACATGTTACATTCATGAGTCACTAATAATGAAACTATCATAAAGTTCATTGTTTACACACATACAAAATCACATGCATGTGCATAACTCTTCAACTCTCCTTCAGGTACAAACATAAGTACATAACCCCAAAAACATATGGGTACATAAGAGCTGAAATGAAAAGATAAATGGCTGCAATAAGTGCGTATCATACCCATCTTTTACACCCTCCTAGCGAAGTTGTGCAACAACAAAAATGCCTTCAATAGAATCGCATTCACATGCAATCTTGCATCATACAAGTTGTGATAAGCTGTTGCAACTTGTCATACTTTCAATAGAAATGCATACATAAGGCTGAAATGTGAATCTACAAACAAAGAAATGCAATCCTTACTTGTTTAAGAAATCTAACCATTTCTTACCAAGCCAATTCAATGGTGACTATTGATGTTGAAAATCCTCTTCTTGTGATTCATATTGACTCTCATTGATGATGGAATCTCCTCTTCCATTCTTTCCAGTCTCTTTATCCATCTGCTTCATGTGTTGTGAATGAGTGGCTGGATCCAATGTCCAACATTGGTCAATGAGATGACCCCTCTTCTGGCAGTGAGTGCAAATCTTTTGCATCTTCTTTTCAAGTTTCCTTTGCTTGGAAATTTTCCTAAATGTGGTCAATCTTTTCCAACATCTTGAAACATGATGGTTATCTAAACCACAATATGTACATGGACATTTTATTACCATACTCAACATAATCAAAAGCAACTAAATTACAGGCAGAAATATACCTTGAACATTCACCTTTATCGCCTTCTTGAGGAGGTGAATTTGAAGAGTTACTAGTTCTCTTTTGAAGACCAACAACAATGTTCTTGTCCTCATGGTTGTCACAACTCTCTTGTTTCACACATTTGCATTCATCTTGAACACACACTTTGCATGCTTGAGGGATTGAACTTGCAACAAAAGTTGTTCTTGGAATTGTTTCCCTTGTCTCCTCAACTTTGG
>ML860501.1:20507-36921 GCA_009831015.1 Picea engelmannii
CTTTCCATGAATAGAAAGTTCTCCAATACTTTATCATTTAAATATTCCTTCTTGATTTTGTCACTTTACTTTATCATTTAAATAATCCATCTTGATTTTGTCACTTTAATTTATCATTTAAATGATGATTTCTTCTTTTCAAGAACTTTGACTTCTTTGACCTTTTGGGGCTTCAAGCCATCATATGGGGGTCCTCCAACTTTATAAGGCCATAACTCTCAAAACGTGAGGAGTTATGTGGCATTACACATACCATCGGAAATGGAATGGCAAGCATTATCCATCTAGGATAGTTTCACCAACAACTTCATTGATCTTCATCTCATTAATCCACATGCAGGCATGGGTCCTCCAACTGTTCTTCTAGGATAACCCAATCCGTAAAGCGTCTTCCCATGAGGGATTTCACCATAAGGGGGCCACTTTGGAGTTCATCCATTTGTGCACCTTATCAACCATGGTAAGACAATATCAATTCACCACCGCATCATGTATCAATGACAACTCATTGATCCATCTTCATCAATGCATCATAACAATGATCCATCTTTATCAATTGGTTTACACTTGGACATATATCATTCTCATCAAGTGCATCATATCAATCAATTACTTGACATCAATCAAACAAAACCATTTACATATGATCCAACCATCTCCCAAATAATCAAACCACTGGCATCAATGACAACATGATCCAACATTCTCCCCCTTTGGCATTGATGGCAATGCCAACATTGATGTCAACTCCAATTACCAATATTGATGTCAACATGTAGACAAGGCATGCTCTACATCAATAGTCAATGTGACTATCTCTCCACATCAATCTCTCCCCATCAATCGACATCAATCACATCAATGTGATTATCTTTTTTTATTATACCATTGTGTGATCTCACCATGAGAATACATCAATGTGATTATATTTGGTTTCGATTGCACACATGGAGGCTTGGGTAGGAGGGCGAAAGACCTCGTGTGAGAGAAAATGTTCTCAATGACAGAGTGCATTCCATGGGAAATCAGGATTAGTCATTTCCTCCATGATATCTTCATCGCAGTGGAACATGAAAGAATACAGGGGACCCTAGGAGGTGGCAGGGGGAACTTCCAATGGGTAAGTGTTGTTTTCCTCAAGGGGTGAGGATGGAGAAGGGATATCATGTACAGAGTGTGATGGCCCACTAGACATAAACCAAATTTCAAGATATTGTGGGGGATATCTCGTTCACTCAGAGACTGATGACAAAATATAACGAATGTCAGTAATGTGAGCGTCAGTGGGGAGTGCCTGAGAGGGCTCGGGTCGAGATGTGTGGCGTACTGTGGATAATGTTTGGTGTACTTAAGGTAGAGATGAGAAATGATGACTGTAGTGGCCATATTCCAAGCATATGGAGCAATTAAAATTGGTTTGTAACCCTTTCTTGCGTGTGGTGGAGAAATCCATAGTAGCGGTGGATGTACTTAGTGGAGTGGCAAGAAACAGGGTTGCTTTAGGGAGCTAGATAAGATTGTGTAACTCGGGAAAAGTAGTACATCTGTTAGAGGGGTGTCCTTCTATTTCTCATAGTGCACAAGTAGGTTGAACTCAGGGAGGGAGTGGAGCTATGGGATCGTTCTTCCTTCATCTTCCCCCGGTAGCGGTAGTGTTGCCACCAATTTGGGGTGGGGGTGGTGTGGTAGGAGCTTGTACTGGGATATGCATCGGTAATCCCTATGTCTGGGGAGGGAGAGATGGTGTAGGAACCATGGAAGGTGGATGGAGATACCATACATGGATGGAAAGAACCATGTTGGGAAGGGTGAGAGTAACAGCGACCTGGAATGCTTGGACGCCAGTTGGGGGGTAGAAAAAGGAAATTTGGGTAATGTCTTGAGGGACTGTCTCCCAAAACAGGATTTTCCCTTGGAGGGGGGGGAATGCGGGACAAGTGATGCGATGCTATTTTCAAGGAATTCCTGAGGTAGTGGTTCTCCGATTGGTGGAACTTCGATGTGGGGGGGGACCTCATTGAGAATATTATTGTCTCTGATATTTGTTATATTAGAGGAAACTACATACACTTGTGTTGAAATAGAAGGGTTTAGGAGAGGTGGTGCTCCATGATAAGTCTCTAACAAGGATGGGTCCTTGAATATTCCAAGAACAATTTCGATGACTAGAAAATAATCTGAGCTAGCACGAACAAGAGGGGGGGTGTTATCAATCTTGGCAGAATGATTGGGCTCGTAATGTGTAAGTTGGTCAATGGTGATGATTTTCCCGTTGTGGGGGAACATCATCATATGAAACACAGAAGAGGTTACCGCATTCATAGAATACATGTAGCTACATCTGAACAAGATATTGTAATCAAGTGGGGCGTCGATAAATTCAATGTCGATGAGGATGGTTTTCCCCCAATTTCTACAGGGACATTTTGGAAGATCCCTTCAGGGGATGATGGTCGACCGTCATAAGCTATCAGGGTGATGGCATATGGTACTATCTCAGGTGAGTCGAGTTTCTGCCATACTACTTTGGGCATGATGCATGTGGATGAACCTTCATCGATGATACATCGATGAACTGTGATGTTTCATATATTAACTGGTATTTGAAAAGATATCGAGGCAGGGAGGCATGGTTCTCTGCTATCTAGATCAAAGGTGATGAGTTGAATATCAGCTGGGTCAACTGCTCCCAAGGAGGAAATCAATGATTTGCGTTGTGATGGACTATGCTAAGTCATCGACTAGACTATAATTATGGGCTTCCCTAGCATGAGGGTTATGTACATTATGTTGTAAAGTCATGTGGGGTATACGAGGGTTTGTTTCAGTGTTAGGGTGGGGAATCATCAATGGTTTTCTGGATGTAGCGGGAGACTCTTCTGAGGTGGTTGGGATAGAGTCAAGAGGCAGGTCGTATGGATGGATGCATGTTTGAAAAATAATATCTTCCTCATTGGTATGGAGGATATTGTGATCGGCCGGATTTTCGGGTTGATTGGGACCTGGGTTTGGATATTGCCCCATTTGTGGTGGGGCCAAGTTTATCTCTTATTGTTTATCCATCACACCTTGGTGTGGAATAGGGTTTTGAAAAATGGTCGAAGGTGGTGGTTGCAAATAATGTTTTGGGGCCTCCTGAGGGGCAGCCAGTTCTGTAGGGCGTTGTGTGTTCATGGATTCTTTCAACCATTTGTAATCATCAATTTGGAGGAAGTGGTGAGTATAATGTCCATAACCACCACATAGAGAACAAGGGAAATTAGTTCTAAGGTTATTGTTCTTCCCTTGTCATGGTTGATTGTTATTGTTTCCCCCTTGGGGGTTTTCATTTCCTTGATTATGGTTTCCCCCAACAGGACGGTTTTGTTGGGGGTTATTTCCTCTTGGTCCCGGGTTGTTATTATTTCATTTTTTTCCTTTCTTCTTGGCATTATTCGACTGATGGGATGGATTTTCCATATTTAAATGTTCAAAATCATGAACCTGTTGAATGGGAGAGTGTTGAACAAAGTTAATGTTGACATGTGGTTGTCCTGGTGGAGGAGAAATCAGCTGGGGAGGGCCAAGAAATGGAAAATATGGGTTGTTTTGTGGAGATGATCCATATGGTGTATAGGAAGTTGAATCACTTCCACTACTTTTGGGGTTATATACAGGGGTTGGGGGTGGACCTGGACTAGATTGAGAGATCGGATGCATCTGGGGTACCGGTGGGGGTCCCCCCAACGAATGAGATGAAGAAATAGGATATGACTGTTGGTGAGTGGGAGGAGGGAAACAAGACGTCCCTCCATATGGTTGCAGATATTGAGTTTCACCATAAGTGGGTGATGGGTGGTTGTAAGGGTTGAGATGTGTCATAGAACCAATCAACCCATCCACGGCGTGGGACATCCCAGGTTTGTCCTGGCCAAATGGTATGGGTATGGGTGCATCAGGAAATATTGTGTACAAGTAACTTGATTGAGCATATATGAGATCAAATTATTGGTCTTTGTTGATGGATTCCTCTTTTGATTGAGGAAAAGTGGATGCTACATCCTTGGCAATCACAGGGATGAGTGATTTAAGAAACCAATCAAGACATTGTTCTTTGGTGGTTTCGGCTTTACACAAACTATGTCGTCGACACCATTCATGGATGTGGTCGGGGATATGGATATCAATGGTTTGTTTAAACTCGGAGAGAAGTTCTAAGCCAGTATCATGATGAACTGATAATTGGAAAAAGGAAAAAAATGCCTTGGCCAATGATTCAAAAGTCACATGGGACCCTGATTTTTTGTCTACATACCATTTGGCTAATGAACCAGTGACAGTTCTTTGAAACAACCTTAAGCGGATGGAATCATCCATGATGTTGTTTTAATAACACCATAAGTGTAAGGTCATAACATGGTTGGCAGGGTCTTCCCCTAGTTTTCCTTCAAACTTCGGAATGTCTGAAGGTAACTTGGTAGGCATATTGGGCCAAGTGGCATCATGCAAAATGGGGTTATTCATGAGTTTGGTTAAATCAAGAATGTTGAGGGATGCCAAGTATGGCATAGGGGGATTTGGTGGAGGATTAGTTCCATCCATTGTGTGTGTAGGTAATGGACCTATCCCTTGAGAGGGATTTGGTGGGTTTGTACTTCTTCCTTGAGAAAAAGTTTGACCCCCGCCTCCTTGCGAAGGAGAGCCAATAGATGGATGGCCTTGGGTATTTGACCCAAGAAAAATGCAACCAAGTAAAGTTGATCCTAAAATAGTAGCACTCACTGGGGTGTGAGATGGTTGAGATGGTGATTTGGTGAGACTAAGGATTTCTCCTAGAATAGGAGGGAGATTCTGCAATCATCTAGAACGACGGGGATTCTATGGTTCCCCTATTGTTTCGACTAGCAAAGTGAATGTGTGCAAATGGTGATAAGAGAGAAATAAATGAACAAGAGATTTTTTGTGTTTTTTACCTTCACAAAATAGTATAACTCACAACCACATTTAATCAAATGAACATCATACATAAATCAATTATGAAATAAACAATCATGTGGATAGGTGGATTTTTTCCGCATGGGGGAAAAACAAAAATAAATGCTCGTGTCCTAAAAATACTTATTTTCCTTCCTCTCAATTCATCATTGGGCCTTCCAATAGCAGTCGACAGTGGGGTCTGAATCCACTGGAAGAGGAACTAGTGAAGGTTTAAGTAATCATTTATAATGAGGGGTAGAGGGTGCATATCCCAAAAGAGTTGGCGATATTTCCCAATAGCCACAAAACATTTGATCAAGGTGTGATTGCAGCCCACAACTGCCACCTGAGTACATATCCTATGTTTTTCCACTAAGTACCTCAATCAAAGTGAAGCATTTAGATTTTCAGCCTAAGAAATAGGTCACGGGTTGAATACCCTCAAAAGATTTGGGTGACTCAATGAGGGATGCGCAAAACAAATGGACCTCGACCTTTGAGCCTTCACGGGTATCTCCCTGCCTTATGGTATAGGAACACTTGACTTGGAGGATTTGAAAGATCCCTATTCTCAGCTTCTGTTGTTTTAAAATGTGAGAACCTAATAACGGGGGGTTATTTGGATGCCTACCCCCGAGATCCTACCTAGACTAAAAAAGTTCTTTTGGCACCTCATGTGGAGGAAAATTTAGTGCGTTCTTAGAAAAATTTTAGATGGAGTGGGCTGAGAGATTGGGGTCATGGACCAACCTCGTTTGAATTAAATTGGTGTGGATAATTCCTAAAGAAGTAGTCGGATCTTTCAGATTTCCTTTGAAGTACTTTGTGAGCACTAAAAAATAAAGCCTACTTTGACCTCCACTATTCTAATAGAAATTATGCTTGTGATGAGTGGCTTTGTGTGCAAGAAAGTGAAAAGTGTGCATAATATTTTAATTAGTTAAGTCTAATATTGTAGCATGTGGACTTCCTGTGGTCCTTGCAAATCTTCTTAGCTATCTTACTATGTTTATTTGGTACAACCTTGCGAAATATTTAAATCCCTAAAGAACTAGCAATGTGGACATATGGGTCCTTACTTAATCCTTTAAAATCCCTAGAATGGTGTCTAAACTAGAAAATATTTGAAACTATCCTAGGATTGTAGACATGTGGGCATGTATGGACCTGTTACTTGATCTTTTAAACTTTCCTAGAGTGTTGTCTAAACTAAGGAATCTTTTAGAAACTATCCTAATATTGCAAACATGTGGGCATGTATGGGCCCTTACAAAGATTTAAGATTATTTCCAAAACTGAGAGGTACCCTAGGGGGCTTTGTCCTCTACTAATGATTTTTTAAGGGAGATGAAATTTCCTTTCAACCACCTTTTCTGATTCTCGAGATCACACTTGGGTGCGGGGGAAGAGCATACTTGAGGGTTAAAATTGATGTATAGTCCCAAATTAATTGATTGTGTTTGAAAAATAAATAACTTCAACTCAAAATGTTAAATGCCAAATGAGTCATCCATGTGGCAACAAAGCAAAGATAAGAATAGTGATTCTTTTTACCTCTATGTTCTTATGTTATCTAACTTTTCTTGTGAGAAAGGACTCTAAGTGAAGTGTGCTTGATTTACAAAGTGCAGGAAATTAAAAACTGAAGGAAAGGGGCCCTCAAACCACTCAAAAAAACCCTTACAATTTTGAAAAAAATGAATTTATGCACGGGTTGTAGTTATGACAGGCGCACAGAGGGTGCAGAATGTGAACAATGCACAGATTTATGAAGGTTGTCACGTGCACAATGCACAGAATGTGCATCTGTGTGCCTCGAAAGCCGCACACTTATTGTCACGCATCGGGAAAGAAATTTCCAAGTGAAATTATGTTGCCTTGGCTCTGAATTCTGACTTTGGAAAATTGGATTAGGCCAGTTTTAGTACTTGCATATCCAAAAAATTTGAAATAAGTGCTCTCAAGACTTAAATAGGGAGGAATTTTATACCAATCCCCAGTATGGTCGCCAATATGTTGTGTTTGTTTTGTCACATGGGTGAGTAAAAACACAACACTTACCTGCTTAGTTAAGTCAGCTAAACAAGACAGAGGTTTGTGAGTTGATTAGATAACCAAATACACATGAAACAAGGAAAAAAAACCAAAAACAAAGGGAAATAAATTTTAGATAAGCTTGCAAGAACTAGAACCATGAAAAACAAAAAATGGCAATCATATAGCTACCAATGGATCAATATATTGATAGGCTAACGTCGTAGAGAAAGGTAGGGACTTATAGGGAGTTCCCTAATAGAGAGCACTTCTCTTCATGCAATGGAAAGTGACAATGGTGAAGAAATACAATGCCAATCCTCTCCAAAGGTGAGTGGAATGGCTCGTGCTATAGTGTTTGAATGATTCAAAGAGAAAAGAGAATTCTCCAAGAAGAATTAATACAGCATAACAATACCTTGAAGTTCTTGTTTTTCTAGCACACCCATGGCACATATTTATATTTTCCATTCATGGAAAGATACAACTGGTTCATAGTGTGAACAAGGGGCCTTTTAGGGCACTTCCTATCCCTTGACCAACCTCCAATCTAGATTTCTCTCAAATTTGAGTGTCAAATCGTGTTGGGGGTCAGACTAGAAGTGGTTGAGAGGCCGACAAGATTCATAAATGCATTGTTCATGAGAAGTGTGCAGATTTTCTCGTAGACATTCGCGCATCTTACGCACAGTGTGTGAATATGGTTGTGTTGGCCTGCACATTCTGCGCATAGTGCGTGTTCTTCCTTTGGTGAATTTGTGCACTTTAATTTTTGAACCAAGTGTATATTTTTGTGCCTTTTGATGGATTTTGGTGTTGTAGGTGTACTAATTGTTGTTGGAATTGATGTATTTCTTCAACCATTGTGTGCAATGCTGCAGATGATTTTTCAGTAATAACACACAAGATAACACAAATGTTTTCTCTAGGAAACCCTTACGAGAGAAAACCCAGCTAGAAGGTGAGGTTCATCTACTCTCTTTTCTCTTGTATGGAAATAATGAAAGTACAAAGGATAAGGCACTCTCTATGGATTTACCTGAGACTTGTGGCCTCTTAGGATGCTAAAAAACATTAAACCCCTCCGTTATTATCTCTAATTTCCCACTCCCAGTTGTTCTGCTCTACTATGGAAAAAAATACAATAACATAGAATGGAACCCCTTGTCCTCCTAGTGGCCCGGTATTCAACATAGACCGATATCCATCTAGGGTAGGTTTTTTACTTCCTCAACCCTGAATTGTGGTAGGGTTTTGAACCTTCTAGAATATTCTTGAATTTCCTCTCTTTTCTAGCCCCATATGCATGAGTAATGGGGGATGACATGGAATCCTATTATACCATGGTGGTCAACACAATAGGTCAACTTCTGGGAGGCATAAAGTTTACATACAAACTTTGATTGACACATGGTTTTCATTGTTGGAAATACCTCGAAGTGTATAACAATGTCAAGGGGTGTGCAAAACTTCCAAACACCGAAACCCCAAAAACATCATTTAATGCCTCAAAATGGATCCAGAAGGTTCTAGACCCCAGTTTTCCTAACTGAGACCTACCACTAAAATGACCCTGCAAGTTGATTCCTCCATTTGTTTCCACTTTGAAAGTGTCGAGATAGATGAAAAATAATATAATTATCCAATTTGGATCATACCTCCCCATTTAGGTAGGCTTTTGGTCCCAAATATATTTACTGAATGAGGTGAAAAAAAATTCCTCTACCTTCTCCCTAGAGTACCACTTTGTTTTGCCTGGAAGTTCTCCTTTCAACCCAATCTTCCAAAGGTCATGTTTTCCATGTCTTGTAGTCCTGGACCACTTTTTCAAAACTATATCCTCTTCTAACTCTGCCTGAGAATCTGGTTCTAAGTCTTATATGGAAGGTAGGACCTTCTTCTCCTCATGATCCAACATGGAATGCTCCACATTCACTACTGAGTAAATGCACATGGATGGGGTTGGATTGAGTCTATAGGCATTATCTCCCACCTTTTCCAATACCTCAAAAGGAACATACCACAAAGCCTTTATATTCTTGCCAAGACCCTATAGCCTTTCATTATTCAGTTGTAACCATACTTTGTCTCCCACTCTAAATGTTTTATCTGTTATGTGTTGGTCATGTCTAGCCTTGTACTTTTATTGTGACTCCTTCAATGTCTCTTATACTTGAAAATGGATCTTCTTGATCTTCTGAACAAATTTTTCTTCTTTTAATGCATCTCATTTGAGGTCCTCCCTCACCCCTCATTGTTGTCCATATACAACATCTAAGGGTGAATGTGGAAAATACCCAAAGAAAGTTTCAAAAGGTGTCTTACTAATAGAAGTGTGGACTTCTCGGTTATAAGAGTGTTGTATATAGATCATATTTTCATCCCAGGTATTCAGATGCTTCTTCTTGTAACCCCTCAAAATTTGCACCAAAATCATGTTCACTACTTCCATCTTCCCATCTGTCTATGGATAGAATGTTGTAGACCTCTTCAACTTAGTGTCCATCTTCTCCTGCAATGTAGTCTAAAATGCACTGAGAAATCTGGTATCCTTGTCTGAGATGATGCTCCTTGGTATCCCAAAGTGCACCCAGACCTGTTCAAAGAAAATGTTTGTTGCTTCTTGGTTGTTGATGGTCTTTTTACAAGGAATTAGAATGCACATTTTTCTAAACATGTCAACTAGCATAAATATATATCCATGTCCCTTCATGTTTGTTGATAAACCTCCCATAAAATCCATGGAAATATTTTCCCAAGGTCAAGTGGGTATAGGTAAGAGGTGGTATATACCTTTCTTAATGTTACTAGGATTGATGGCACAACAAAGTATACATCCTATAATATATCATGCTACATCTTATTGCATTCTAGGCCAGTACACATACCTTTGTAAGTTGGAAACTGTCTTCCCAACACCAAAATGTTCTACAAACTTGGAGGTGTGAGCCTCTCTGATAAGCTGCAATTTTTCACCTTTAGGATCACAAAGCTTATCGATCTTGTAGAGTAGACCATTCTAGAAATTATATTCAACCTTGTTGTCACCTCCTTCTATATGAATTTGGCCCTGTAGCTATAGAAACACCTCCTTGAAGTCCTCATATTCTCTATATGCACTGTGGGTAAAATGATCCATGTGCATCAAAGTTCCCAAAGATGTAATATTGGATGTGGGTGGTCATGAAAGCATGTCTACCAACTTATTTTTGCGACCCTTTTTATATTTTATGACCAAATAATTTTTTTGTAAAAACCCCATCCACATGTAATGCTTGGTTTGTTGTAGCTTACTATGGGCTTGCAAATACTGTAGTGGTTGGTGATATGTGTGGATGATGGTCTCCTTGCTCATAATATAGTGCTTCCACTTACTAACAACTTGAAGTAGGGCATAGAGTCCCTTGTCATAGATAGGTTAATTGATAAATTCCACATGAAATATTTCAAAATAATAGCATACCAGTCTTCCTCCTTGCATCAAAACAACTCCCATGGATTATGCACTTGCATATGTCTCCACTTCGAAGGGATTCTGCAAGTTCAGGAATGTGATCATTGGTGCTTAACTGATCTTTATTTTCATCTCATCAAATGCCTTTTGTTTATTCTTCCCCCATTAGAAACTCTTACCATTGGTTGTTATGGGCTGGAGTGGTGCAGCTACCACTGAAAATGAAGTTATAAACTTCTGAAAGTATTGTGTTGCCCCAAAAAAAATCCTAATTCAATGAAATTTGTAGGATATAGCCATTTTATCATGGATTCCATCTTTGTGGGATCTATCTTTAGCTCCCCTCCAACCATCACATACCCCAAATACACCAAACACTACTGAGAAAACCCGCATTTATTGATATTGGCCAACAACTGGTGTTTTTTCAGAGTCTCTAACATTTGCATAAGATGTGAGATGTGGTCCTCCCAGGTATCTCTATAAACCAATATATCATCTAAATAGACAATAACAAATGAATCTAGATAAGGGAATAAAACATTATTCATTAGTCTCATAAATGTAGTTGATGCATTGCATAAATCAAATGCCATAACCAATCACTCATACAAACCTTTTCTTGTCTTGAAGGAAGTCTTCCAAGTATCTTCTTCTTTGACTCGTACCTGGTGATATCCTAATTTAAATCCAGCTTAATGAAGTACTTGGCATATTGTAGTTCGTCCAATAAATCACCTATCCTAGGAAGAAATTATCGATTATTCAATGTAATCTTGTTCAATTCCCTATAATCGATACAAATTCTCTAAGTACCATCCTTCTTGGGGACAATTATTATGGGTGATCCAGAAGGTGAGGTGCTTGGTCAAATCACACCCTACTCCAACAATTGTTGCAACTACTTCTTCACTTCATTCTCTTCTAGAACAGAGTGCATACAGCCCAATATTCGACAATGGGGAGTTTGGAAATAACTGTATTCCGTGCTCCACATCCCTCTTCGGTGGTATCCTTTCAGGATCCTTGAAAACTCCTCTACATTCATGTAGAAACTTCTCCAATTGATATTTTTTCTCTTTAGTACACCCCTCTAGGGATTCCTTCACTCTCATTGACTCATCATCAAATTTATTTTCTCTGAATAAAAGAAAAACAGATTTCTTAATAGAACTAATGAACATCTTGGCTTGGTTGGCACTTACCAGTGAGATATTTGACTTGTCTTTATGCACATTGATGATGTATGACTTCCCAATATTGATTAGTTAGTATTGTTTGGATCTTTGTATGAAGATATAATTCCTCATATACATGTAAGGGATTCCAAACACTACTCCACATACATCAAGGGGTACTACGTCCAATTCCCACTTCATCAATAAAATCAACACTTATAGTAAATTTAATCTTACACTATTTTGTTACCTTTATCTCTACAATCTTGTTTACCCAACCCAATAGATATAGGATAGGATGATTGTGAAGCTCCAATCCAAGCTTACTGACTAGATCTATTGGTATGAGATTATCATGTGAACCAGAGTCGAACAAAGAATCTATCATGGTCTTCTTGACTTGAATCTTGATGTGGAAGAGATTGGTCATCTCCTTCTCTTCCTGGTGATGAAGGTTATTCAGATTCACCTCCTTCTACACATCCACATACACATACAAGATAATTTCAACTTGATTGATTGAATCTGTGGCTAAAAGGTTATTTTTCTTTCCGTTCTTCTTGCATTTCTTTGGGTTCAACTCTTTATGTAATTTCCAACATTTTTTCTAGGTGTGGCCATCAATGTTGCAATGATTGCAATGGTTGTTGGGAACTTTCCAATTATTTGTAGTGGTTGTTTTCTTCATATATTTTCCCTCTTTCCACTTATTCTTCCCCTCCTTGGAAGCTTCCTAGTTCTCTTTCTTCTTCGAACCACTTGGTTTCCCCTTCTTTTGGCCTATGTTTTCAAGGTATTGTTCCTGTACGCATGCCTCATCCATTATCCTTGAGGATTACATCTGGGTTCTTGGGAGAGATACCCAACATGATGGAAATCTTTCTGAACTCAGTGGTGTACTACTGTACACTTTCCCCGTGTCTCTTCTTGAAGTAGTTCCACCCGATCCATTGGTTCTCTACATACCCAATAGGGTAGAATTAGGAATTAATGAGAGCTTGAAAGTACTCCCACCTAGTTACCGGAAGATCACCCTCTAGCCTAAGTGTTATATATGGCTTTCCCACCATGTTAAAGCATGTCCCTCTAACTTCAATCTAGCAAACAAAATATTATACTCTTCATCTATATGGTGAACACTAAAATAAACTTCTAGTTGTTGCAACAAATGATTCAATTTTAATGCATCGATATCACCTTGGTATGGCTCTATGCCCACTTTCACTTCCATCTTGAATAGGGATTGTGAATGGTTCATGGCACTCGAAATTGGATTCTCTTTCTCGGATTTCTTCTCCGATCTAATCTCTAAGTTAGAACCTCCATCATATCTGAATATTCCAACCTTGTCTGTTGGATATTCCATAAGGAGTTTCATGTTGTGACCAATGTCAGCGACTTGCACTTCCAACCTCTCAAATATCTCTTCTATTGGATCTTGAGGGTTATTATGAACAGACTTTTCTACCATGGCTAGGGTTTATACAACTTCTTTTTAAGTTGATTCCTGGATCCTGCAACTTCCCACAAATACCCAAAAGACAAACCTACTATAATACCAATATGATCTGTAAACTGTCGTGGATATTTCAATGGAACAATTCATCACAATAGATATTATAAATAAAACTAAAATATACACTATGAAGGTTAAATTCCTTTATATTCCAAAATATTTAGTTACTAATTTTATGCTTATGCATGAAATAGATAAAATGAAAAAAATAGAGAACAGTAAAATGTAATCACACACTATCCATGAGATGACACAAATATTTTCTCTGTGAAACACTTATGAGAGAAAACCCAGCTAGAAGGTGAGGCTACTCTGTTCTCTTTTCTCTGGTATGGAAATAATGCAAGTACAAAGAAGACGGCACTCTCTACAAAGTTACCTGAGACAAGTGGCATGTTAGGATGCTACAGAAAATTAACCCCCTCTGCTATGCTCTTTAATTTCCCACTCCTATTTGTTCTACTCTGTTGTGGAACAAAATACAATAACTTAGAATGGAACCCCTTTTCCTCCTAGTGGCTCGGTATTTAACATGGATCGATAGCCATTTAGGGTAGGTTTTTTAGTTCCTCAACCCTCAATTGTGGTAGGGTTTTGAACCTTCTAGAATCTTCTTGAAGTTCCTCACATGTCTATCCCCATATGAATGAGTAATGGGTGTTGATGTGGCATCCTCCCACACAATGGTGGTCAACACGATGTAGATTTTAACCTTTTACAATTAATTACTACAAACATATTATTAATAAAAATAGAAAAGATACAATGGAACACACACACACACACACATTACACGGATATTTTTACCCTGGAAACCCAAACTAGGAAAAACAACAACCTATTTAGAGTCACACCTCTAATCTTATTTTTTCATTATATTCTTCATTATTTATAATACAATATACATGTAGGATCATGTAGCATCCAAATCCCTAATCCATTGACCCAAATTAGTAAACAACCCTAATTCCTTAAGCAGAATTAGAAAACCATCGATAAAAACCATGTGTCGAAAAGAATATAGCATTTTCTCCCATATCATTGTGCATTACATGGGATCAATTTTCCAAATAATATAACACATATCCAACATTCTCCCACTTCTTGTTTTATTTTCATACAAGGGGTTACATGATTACATAGTCAAAAATCTAGGGAAGCAATGCCTATAGATCCTATACACCAAGAGAACTTCTCAATGCTCACAAATTTTGTTAATGAATCTACACCATTCTCCAAACTGTCCACCTTCATCAACAACACCTTATTTTCTTCAATTGTCTCTCACAAAGTGATATTGAACATCAATATTCTTTGTTTTTGAATAATAAGTCGAGTTCTTCACCAGGAAGATTGCACTCTGATTGTCACAATCTATCCTTATAGCTTGTTTTACCAACCCAATACATAAACACAATATTTGTAACCATATTGATTCCTTTATTGTATGAGTGGATTCCATGTATTCAACCTATGTTGTTGAGAGTTCCACTACAAACTATCTTTTTCTCATCCAATGGATTGCTCCTCCAAACAGGTTAAACACATACCCGCTTGTAGATCTTCTGTGATCCAAATCTCCAGCCCAATATGCATCCACGAAGTCATGTATTTCTAACACTCTATCAAATATTGGTCTTCCTTGGTAGCACAATCCATAACTAGTAGTTCCACGCAAATACCTAAAAACCCTCTTTATTGTTGTCTAATGCTCCTTCCCTAGTTTTGGCATATACTTGCTCAAACCTACCACTGCATGTGCAATGTCCGGTCTAGTATAGACCATTGCATACATCAAAATTCCAACTGCACTCACATATGGAACATGGGACATGTCCTCTTCATATTCATGTGTCTTGGGACACTGATACGAAGATAACTTTACACCTACAGGAATAGGAACATTTATTGGTTTACATTCCTGCATATTAAACCTCTGTAATATCATCTCGACATATTTCATTTGATTTAACTAGAATTTCTCGTTTTCCTGAGCTCTTTTAATTTCCATGCCCAAAATAAAATTTGAAGCACCCAAACCCCCTTTTCTCCCATATCATTGTATATTACATGGGTTCAATTTTGCAAAGAATATAACACATACCCAACACATGATAAGTCAACTTGCAGGAGGCATAACTTTTGCATACAAACTCTGATTGATGCAAAGTCTGCATTGTTGGAAATACCTTAGAGTGTAGAAAAATTTCAAGGGGGTGTGCACAAATTTTGGACACCAAAACCCCCAAAAACTACCATTTAATGCCTCAAAATGGCTCCAGAAGGTTTCAGACCCCAACTTTCCAAACTAGGACCTACTGCTAAAATGACCCTAGAAGTTGCTTCCTCCCATTTTTTCCACTCTAAAAGCATCGAGATAGATGAAAAATAATACAATGATCCAATTTGGATCATTGGAGACCACAGTGGGACTTTCATTTGTGATACATGTCACCATAATGTATACTATGACATAGTCCCACATTGTACTTTCTCGTGACTATGATCTTTGTATATGACATAGATCCATTGTGTACTTTTTCATGGTCGTGGTCTTGCACATAATTTCATATATATGTAGCATATTTTGTTGGAAATCATTATTTTGTATACATCCTAACATGAGTATGCCTACCTCTGAGGTGATTAATATATATGATTCGTTCACATCTGTTTGCAAGTATTTCCTAGTTCCTTGATCCAAAATCTCCTTCCTTTTGCCACTTTGTTGCTATGTACTTTCATAATGTATATCATCCATTAGTTCCTCTTTTGATATCACACATTAGGGGACATTTTTTACACTTGTATTTGTCACCTTGGACCTTAAAGAGGATCTACTAAATTTATTTTGTTGAAATCATGAGAAACTTTTAAGAAGCTACTCCAAAAGAATCACTTTTGAGCTTAGTCACACCTTTCCTAGAAAGAAGGGTGACAGACCATGTTTTGCATATAGAAAACCTACAATCAGTTGTTGGTTTCCTTAGTCAAACTTGCAACCACCCTTGTAACCTTCTAGATTCGGATAGTTTCGAGAATATGAGCTAAGGATGGGTTGGCCATGATGAATTATGAGACATATAATTTGTGCATGACCTATTTACTCCAAGTTCCACACCTAGAACCTATCTCTTAGCCTTATCCATATTCTTATAAAGAGAGGCTACATTGGGGAACTTGGCACCTAATCTAAGAGAGATATATCCTTATATTTTTGGAGAGCAACCAAAGAGAATCTAGCTTCCATCTTGAGTGTGTAGTTTTGGGTATCAA
>ML860503.1:0-24764 GCA_009831015.1 Picea engelmannii
CACACTACAACCGCTTCCAATTCCACCTGCTATTTGGAAGGATATCTCTATGGACTTTATTACCGGCTTACCCAAATCAGAAAATAAATCAGTCATAATGGTGGTTGTGGATTGCCTTTCCAAGTATGCTCATTTCTATGCTCTTCAACACCCATTTACTGCATCCACGGTGGCTCAAATTTTCATGGACCAGGTCTTCAAGCTTCATGGCATGCCCCACTCTATTGTTTCTGATCGTGACCCAACTTTCACAAGCAATTTTTGGCAAGAACTGTTCAAGCTATAGGGAACCCAATTGCATCTTAGCACAACTTATCATCCCCAGACTGATGGTTAAACGGAAGTTGTCAACAAGTGTTTGGAAACATATCTAAGGTGTTTTTCCTTTGAAAAGAAAAATCAGTGGGCTCAATTGCTACCCCTATCTGAATGGTTGTACAACACTTCCTACCATACAACTACACACATGACTCCTTTTGAAGCAGTATATGGACATAAGCCACCTTCAGTTCTCTCATACTCATGGGGTACCTCGAAGGTCTAGGTGGTTGACCAAACACTTATAGTTGGAGAGGATATTCTTTGTACCCTCAAAGAGAACTTGGTCATGGTACAGAATTGCATGAAGCAACAAGCAGATCAAGGTTTCTCTGAACGTCAATTTGCAGAAGGGGATCAGGTGTTTCTGTGACTGCAACCATACAAGCAAATTTTCCTCAAGGTCGAGCATTGTCAGAAGCTGGTGCCCAAATTTTATGGTCCTTATATAGTTCTCAAGCATGTGGGACAATTCGCCTATCAGTTAGCTCTACCCAGTCATTCGAAGCTACACCATGTTTTTCATGTTTCATGCTTAAAGAATGTGATTGGAACTAGGTGCCAAATTCAAACCAACCTTCCCAAGTTAGCTGAAGAAGGATCCATTTGGCTACAACCAGAAGTAGTTTTGGACCAGCGTGAGCGTTGCCTGTGTCAGAGAACCATCAAGGAAGTGCTAGTCCAATGGAAATATACAACTTCAGTAGATGCCACTTGGGAACCAGCTACCATTCTGCAGTAGTTTCCACATCTCAAGCCTTGAGGACACGGTTGTTTTTAAGGGGGCAGACATGTTAGGGTCCTAACCTGCACATAGGTAGAGAAATATATTCGGATGTAATAAAGGTCAATATTAATAAGGCCTTTCAATAAAATAGAATAAGGCATATGTAAGAAGACCTTATAGAAGCTTCTGCTTCTAGAAGGATCTTCTTCTAGATGCTTCTCTTGATAGACATATTTAGTATAAATAAGGGTTGAGGGTATGAAAACCCTAGCTTGGAGATTATTGTAATAGAATGTTGCTTGACTGGAGGTTGCCCCCTTGAAGAGTCTCATTAACATTGATTTATGAATCAAAGTGTTATTTCTGTTGTTGTTCTTATATCATTTTTGTGTTATTGTGGAGATTACGCTGGTTATATTACTGTTATTCTTCCATTTCTAGCATTTTATTTCTGTTTTGCATACTTTTTATATCTGGTATATTACAAAAACCCTAGAATCCATGAATTAAGGAGAGGAGCTACCTAGCACAAGTATATAAGCACCTCAAGGAGTCATTGACAAGCACACTCACACACTTATTCATTGCTTACCTTTCTTGTGATCTAGTGATATTTTTGCTAAGGTTGTAGCGTCATTTTATGAGGTAGAAAAGGGAGGTCGATGACGAATGTTTCGGGGTTGAAACAAACCCTAGTTTCTGAGCTATACATGAGTTTTAGGTTAGTCAACGAGCATATGTACATGGGATGCAGTGAAGTAGAGGGAGTATATACGAAGGATGTAGAAGAGAAGGTCGAGTACATGTGAAAAGCTCATAAAATATTGAGTAGATGTTGGTATCAGGTCCCTGAAGTCTAAAGGAAGGTTACAGGTCATCATCTCATAGGTCCAGGTCAGCTACATAGGTATTGGTATGGTTGTATACTTTCTTTGATGGTTTCTTCTTGTCATGATATGGTGTATGTTTGAGGCATACTTAGTATGGTTGGTTTGGTATTTGATATGGTTGCTTGGTTGAGTGAGGAGCACTCTTATATATGGTTCAACATATGGCATGGTTCTTATAGTTCTTATCTTTGAGTTGATTGTATATGCTTGAGGCATATTCATGTTTTATGGTGGAATATGCATGAGGGGGATGCATTGGTTCTTTTAGATACTTCATTGATGATATGGTACATATATGCATATGGTTGATGGTAGGGTATATGGTATAGGCTACACATGGTTGATGTTGTAGTTCATGATTCACTAATATTTATTGATGTATATTTGGTTCATGATTGATGCATGAGAAAGTATGTATGTTGGAATACAGTTGATGCATGGTATGCTATAGGTGTTAGTTGATTGATGAGTAGGTATAGGTTGATGAGATAGTGACAGTGACAAAGTGATAGTGACAGAGATAGAGTGATAGTGACAATGGCATAGTTTGTGATAGCAACAATTGGTCTACACTTATATTTCAGGGCAATTGGATGGGGCAAGGATAGGTGGTTGTAGCCACCTTTTGGCTAGATCCAAAGAACTTAGGGGGTTGTAGCCTCCTTCTAGTTGGATCTAGAGAATTCAGGGAGTTGTAGCTTCCTTCAAGTTGGAACTTGAGAATAAGGGGTTGGATCCTCCTTCTAGTTGTATTTGGAGAATAAGGAAGTGGGTGCTTCCAATGAATATATTCTTTTGATATATAAGAAGAGCATTATGTTGTTTTATCTTGTTTGGGTTTCTATGTAAATTCTGATGTACTGTGTATCTATTGTGATGTGATGTTGTTTATGATTATACTGATGATGATATATTGAATGCTAATGATAAAATATTGAATATTGTTGAAAAATATATTGTGGTTAAAAGTACTAAAATTACTCGTTATTGATTCACCACCCCTCTTAAAAATCCAACAGGAGGCTACCCGGTAGGAGTAGAATAGAATGATCATGCATATTGTAGGAGAGTGGGAAGCCTTGGGGGGTTTTAAAGACTGATTGGTGTTTTCCCAAGACTAACTACATGTCAATATGGATGGTTTGAGAAGGCATCTCAAAGTATTGAATGGCATGGAATTGGGCCACAATTCCCGAATTCCATTTTTTCAAGAGGTTTTTCCATACAGTGTGAGTTAATGATATTTGGGGAACTAATTGTGATTCTCAAAAAGTAAAATGATTCCCCTCTTGTTGGGAACTCATGTATAACTCCAAATGATACATGGTGATGGGGCTTAATGTCATTAACCATTCAACACCCAAAACAATGTCACAACCATAGATTTCAATAGAAAACATGTGGGTTTTCGAGGAATAGTCACCCACTTTAAATCACACATTTTTACAATGAGCACCACATTTCATGGAACCTCCATTAGGAATCATGATTTGGAAGTTGTTGATAACATGTATATACTAGTTTGTTTCTTGGGCTACCCATCAATGAATAAAGTTATGAGTGCTACTATTTAAAATTAAGATAATGACTTTATTATGTTTGATGTAGCCAATTAATTTGAGGGTTTGGGGAGCTACAATACTAGTCAAGGAATGCATGGATATTAGGGGTTCCACATATGGCTAATCAAAGGGAGAAATGTCTTCAACTAGAAGCGGTAGAGGTTCTTGTGGTATCGCTTTTGTTAGCACAAATTCTTGCAAGAGGGTGTTTTCTTCTGGTTTTGGGACCCTGGTGTAAATGTATAGAAGTGGGGTTTGAAAACTGGTCGAGTGTGTTTTATTCAAAGGCTGTAGCCATGAGCGCCAAGCGCAACCCACAGAATGAGCCCATTTCTGGCTTAAAATCAAGCGAGCAGGCACTTTGTCTTTCAACGGTGAGAATCCACAGAGAGGGTAGATCGATGGCCATTGGGTAAGTTTAGGTCGCAGAGTTGCAAGGGGTCAAGTGCTTGAGCTCATCTCCTATGGCCAAACTCACGAAGCAATCAAGACATTTCAGCTATCGGGACTTCAGGAGAACAGAGGGTCTCCTCCTTCCACTAAATTTCAGATCCCTGAAGCCTGAAACGCCGAAAAGAACTAGGACTGTTGATCAAGAGATTATCTAGGTCATCCATCCAATGGGACACGTGGTGCGCAATCAAGCCATTTCGGCTATCAGGACTTCAGAAGAATAGAGGGTCTCCTCCTTCAACTGCATTTCAGATCCCTGAAGCCCGAAACGCCGAAAAGAACCAGGACCATTGATCAAGAGATGATCTAGGTCGTCCATCCAATGGGACACGTGGTGCTCAATCAAGCCATTTCGACTATCGGGACTTAGGGAGAAAAGAGGGTCTCCTCCTTCCACTGCATTTCAGATCCCTGAAGCCCAAAATGTCAAAAATAACCAGGACCATTGATCAAGAGATGATCTAGGCCATCCATCCAATGGGACACGTGGTGTGCGATCAAGCCATTTCGGCTATTGGGACTTCGGGAGAAAAGAGGGTCTCTTCCTTCCACTACATTTTAGATCCCTGAAGCTCGAAACGTCAAAAAGAACCACGACCGTTGATCAAGAGATGATCTAGGCCATCCATCCAATGGACACGTGGTGTGAAATCAAGCCATTTTGGCTATCGGGACTTCGGGAGAACAGAGGGTCTCCTCCTTCCACTGCATTTCAGATCCCCGAAGCCTGAAATGCTGAAAAGAACCAGGACCATTGATCAAGAGATGATCTAGGCCATCCATCCAATGGGACACGTGGTCTGCGATCAAGCCATTTCGGCTATCAGGACTTCGGGAGAAAAGAGGGTCTCCTCCCTCCACTACATTTCAGAACCCCGAAGCCCAAAACGCCGAAATCCAAAAAGCACCTTTGAAGATAGGCACAGGGTCATAGTCTGTGGTCACTTGGGGTGATAGAAAGAGATGTGCAAATGGCCAAATTGTTGGGTTTAGCAGTAGAAGGGATCACTGTGTTCTCCAAGTACCATTTCAACTCGGCCTCGATCTTGGTCCCTGCTAAAAGTAAATGAAGGTGGGGGAAGGTAGTTGAAACCTTGACTCACTCATTAAATGTAAAGCATGAAGGTCTCAGCATGCAGTCTGCCAGAGATAGTCCTATATGTTGGTTTTCTTAAAAGAAGCCATGCCGAGTCCTCATCTGATCAGAGGAGTCTACACATGCTATTTTAGCCTTTAATGTTTCAACTACTCCCCCTACAAAGGCCATGCAAAGTTAAGGTTACATCTAACAAAGGCGTTCAGGCCAGATTTGACTGAAGAGACACCACACCCTAGGAGTTTTGAAGACGCCTCTGTTGGGAAAATGTTTAGGAGTATATTTACTCAGTTTTTATATTTTGGGAGGTATCAATGGTTGAGCTAGGCTCCTGATTGTAAAGTTTTGATGAAGCACTGGTTTCTCTAGTTATGTATTGTCACTTGAGACTTCTTGTCTTATGAATGTTAGTTTCTTTCCATCTCTTTGTTTACACTATGTTAGAACTGCTCAGAATTGGAGGATCTAGTCGATTTGCGCTGTTATAGGATGATGTATGTTGGATCACTATAATAGTTGCATGGTTTCTAATCAGCTCTTGTATTTTCTCAATGTTGAATGACTTGGAATTGGAAGATCCAATCAAGTCACCTTTCAGTTACCCGAAACTCTAAACCAAGAGGATTTTGTGTTATGAATTTTTCCTCTTCAAGCTGTCAAAGGGCCTGATGCCCAAGGCAGTCTTTCTCCCTCCTCTTATGAAGTCTTCCATATTCTCATTTTACAATCTACTCACTGACTGAAGTTAGATCAAGACCTCTTCTATTGTTACATACTAGGTCCAATTTTCTGAGTTAGGGCGATATCTTCCTAGGCCTCTATCCATCTGATCACCCCATTAAATTATTCATGACAAAAAATGATGGGTGTTGGGCTCTGATCCTGCTGCAATCCAGGAGTGACTTCCGATGCTAACATTTCTGGCACCGTTGTCGGGGAAGAAGTTGAAAATTTTCACCAAGATTGAACGACATCGAGCCTCTGATTCTGAAGGTGCATCAGGCATCAGAGCCTTTGAAGATTGATATTATGCACCTGGAGACTCCATTGTGATGACTCCATTGTGGTGAACTTGCCGTTTTAATTGTGGATTTCAGAGGTAGACACACACGGTCCCATCCACAACTGCCTCTATCTATGCCTGAAGCTGAGCCGCAGGCGCATTTCAGAAGAGGAAAGGCCCCCCAAGGAGAAAATTCCACCGCAAAACCTGGTATTTTGACGTCTCCTTTTGTAGAAACTCCTTTTTCTTCCCCTCAGCTTCACAACATAACTTTTTCTGAAACCTCCCATTTCCTAAATTTCGGAAGTGTTCCTACCAAGTTGTCTCCTCCTGGTTTTGGACTAGAGGGAGAAACCCTTATGACTTCTCTTACCCCTGTAAGCGTATTTCCAGTATCCCCGGTTCAAGCTCCTTCCCCTCCGAGATCTCCTCCACCTAATATCCCTATGGAAGGAGCAAATCCCCCCATGACCAGAATGGAGGCTATTATAACCGCCGGGTATGCTCCCCTTTTTCTACCCCAGCCTCTCAACACCCTTCCTGCAGATGGCTACCTCAAGCAGCTACCCTAGTTTATAGGCGAGGGGGACATAATTGAAGAAGAACACCTTGAAGCCTTTTATAGTTTTACAGATGACCATGTCATCATGCATGCATATGTGTGGATGAGGATTTTTGTCCATAGCCTTGAGGGTGAGGCTAGAAAATGGTTTAGGGCCTTGCCTCCTGGATCTATTAATGGGATTGAGGCTTTGGATAATGCGTTTTTGAGACAGTGGGGAGACAAAAAGGACTTCATGTATTACATGACAGAGTTTGGATCTTTGAAGAGAAAAGATGGAGAGTCTATTTCTGACTTCTCCAAAAGATTTAACAAAATGTACAATAAAATCCCCACTAATATTAAGCCCTCATAAGCCTCTGCGAAGATAACTTATTATAGTGCTTTTGATCCCGATTTCTGCCTTCTGTTGAGGGAAAGGAGAGCCACCACTCTGGCGCACATACAGGACACGGTCGTAGAAGTAGAGTCTAATATATTGGCTGTTGACCGACTCGGGAGTAAGGCTAACAGAGACATACACAGGAGGAGAGCTGAAGCCTCCCCATCCAATTCCTCTCCCCTTCCTCCTCAAATGGATGAGGTAACTAAAGTGATAAAATCTCTCTCGGCTAGGATGGAAAAGTGGGAGTTAGAGGGGAAGCCCGTGTACAGAAATCCCCAGAATACTAATAATGGAGGTTTCAGGAGGCCTAGTAACAATGTGCCACATGCCTCCCCAAGGGAACAAAGGAGCAGAGACAGAGATGATCAGAGGATTCAGACCCCTCTCCAAAACAACATAGTTTCTCATGAGGAAGGAGAGGAGATAGAAGAACTCGACCTTGAAATTCACTGCATTGAAGACACCTCCCCTTTTCCCCATTTGACTCAATATGCATATGAAGAATCCCTTATGAGCGCCCAAATCAATGAGTTGGGTAAAGAAGAGAAGGCCAACAACGCCCCTAATAGATACCATCTCTGATCAAAGAAGAAAGATGATACTTTTGACTTCCAGGATCAACCCCTTATAACAGAAAGGCCCGCTAAAGTTTTTGCCACAACTACTAAAGAAAAGAAAGCTCAGAATACTTCGTTAGCAGCCAAAGAGTCTGTTTCCGAGGTAAGGGAACCTCCTAAGATCCTCTCCTATTTTAGTTTTGAGCATGATATTCAGAAGATCATAATTCATGTACCCCTCTCAGAACTAGTTAAAAATGAAGATTTGAAAAGGTCCCTCTCTAAGCTGTTACAATCTGAGCCCCCCCAGCCTTGCAAAGACTCAATAAATCTTCAGGATGAAAAGCCAACAGTTTTCTTAGGTCCCATGGTAGAAGACAGAGAGGATTCATCCCCTCCCTTCTACACATCCCTGAACATACATGATAAGGTGCTACATAATTTCCTCATGGATTTAGGGGCTTCCCACAACCTTATGCCCAAAATAGTCATGGAAGAATTGGGACTGGAGGTGACAAAGGCTTACCATGATTTATACTCTTTCGATTCAAGAAGGGTGCAATGCCTGAGAGTCATCAAAGACTTGGTTGTCTCTTTGTTTCAGCATCCAATGAAAAGTGTGGTCATGGACATTGTAGTAGCCGATGTTCATCCCAAGTTTGGCATGCCGTTGTCAAGATCTTGGATTAAAAAGATTGGAGGAACATTACAAATGGATCTCACATATGCTACCATTCCAGTCTTTGGAGGGGAACATAGGAGGTTGTACAGAGAGGCCCAGATGGACTACATTGTTAGTGATGAGGCAAACCCCACCAATCACCTTATTTTTTCACTAGATACTGATTTGGGATCTAGTTTGTTGCAACTCACTGATGCTCCTGAAGCCCCTTTTCAAGTCAGAAGGCATCCCCCTTTGATCACGAGATGCCTCCTCCAACCACCTCTATTTGGAAGATGTTTTTCGACGGGGCTTCTTCTAGTGAAGGCTTTGGCACTGGAGTGGTGTTGGTGTCACCTTGTCAGGAAACCATGTCCTTGCCATACAAGCTAGAATTTGAAGCCACCAATAATGTGGAAGAATACGAAGCTCTGGTTTTGGGTTTAAGGGCTGCAAAGGATATGGCGATAGAGGAGATAGTAGTGTTTGGATATGCTGAGGTGATTATTCAACAAGTCAGAAACGCTTATCGGGCCAAGCATCCTCGACTCAAGAGTTATAGAAATGAGGTGTGGGACTTGATTGAAAATTTCTTCTCAGCTTTCAACATCTCTTTTATTCCAAGGGAGAAAAATGCTTTGGCCGATTCCTTATCCGTTTCGGTGAGTCTTTTTAGGATCCCTCTGCCGCCTAAGAGAAAATACAATGTTGAGATAAAATATAGGCCAGCTGTACCGGACAATGTCAAACATTGGAAGGTATTCGAAGACGATCTTGAAATCAATAATTTTCTGCAGGGTGTCGATGAATTTTCTGCGTTGCACATTGATTAGGACCATGACCTTGAAGGTCATCCCTGCCCTGAGGTATTTTTAAATAAAATTGCTAATCACCAGATTATTCAACTGCCTAGCAATCATATTCCAAAGGGACTAGTCCCTTTAGAAAGATTGTTCGATGGTAATGATGTGGTAGTAAAGGGTGAAGTTTCAAATGGAGATGCCAATTTGGCGGAGTGCAACATTGGCACACAGGAGGATCCTAAGTTTGTCAAGTTGTCGAGTAGTTTGACCAGAGAGCAGAGGGTTGAATATAATGAGCTATTAAGATAATTTGCTGATGTGTTCGCATGGACTTATGAAGACCTCAAGACATATGACACGTCTTTCATTGAACACAAGATCCCACTGAAGGAGGAGGCTAAACCATTTAGGCATAAGTTAAGATAGATAAATCCCATGTTATTTCCTGTCATGGAGAGAGAAGTGAAGAAACTATTAGATGCCCAAATCATTGTTCCCTTGAGATATTCTGAGTGGGTGGCCAATTTGGTCCCGATGAGGAAGAAAAGTGGGGAAATTAGGCTCTGTGTTGACTTCATAAACCTCAACAGGAGCTCAAAGAAAGACAATTATCCCTTGCCCAACATGGAACACATATTGCAGAGGGTAACTGGTGCATCAAGGATATCCATGGTTGATGGCTTCTCTGGGTATAATCAGATATCATTCATTCCTGAGGATAGAGAGAAGATGACCTTCACCACTCCTTGGGGGACATTCATGTATGCCAAGATGCCATTTGGACTTATGAACAGAGGAGCAAATTTTCAACGAGCTATGGATATGGCCTTCATAATAGAGAAATAACAGTTTGTGGTGATCTATCTGGATGACATCACAGTCTTTTCTAGGTCTGATATGGAGCACTATTGCACCTAAGGAAGGTTTTCCTAAAATGCCAAAAGTTTGGCCTTTCTTTGAACCCCAAGAAGTCTATTTTTGATATGAATGAGGGGAAGCTATTAGGCCATATACTATCAGCAGAGGGAGTGAGGATTGATCCCAACAGGGTAGAGTCAATTCATACCCTGTCACTTCCAAAATCTAGAAAGGAAGTTCATGCCTTTTTGGGGAAGATTAATTTTTTGAGGAGATTCGTCTCAAATTTTGCTGAGTTGGTGAAACACATCACAACCATGCTCAGGAAAGGAAATGAAGTAAAATGGACTGCCGAGCCTAGACAATCTTTCGTCCAAATAAAAATGGCGTTGAATGAGGCACCTGTGCTGATCAGTCCTAACTATTCCAAGTATTTTCTAATTTTTTCGTTCGCTTCTTTTGATACAGTAACAACGGTCTTATTGCAGAAAAATGAGGAAGGTCAAGAGCAGACCATTTCCTTCTTTAGCAAGGCATTAAGAGATGCAGATATTAGGTATGAGATCAGAGAGAAACAGGCTTATTCCTTAGTGAAGGCTCTCAAATATTTCAGAGTCTATGTCTTGCACTCAAAAGTGACCGCGTATGTGCCTTTAGCATCCGTGAAAGGTATCCTTATACAGCCTGACGTAGATGGAAGAAGGGGTAAATGGATCGCCAAGATTTTGGAGTTTGACCTAGAGATAAATCCCACCAAGTTGGTTAAAGGGCAAGGTTTAGCCAAGCTGTTGGCTGAATCTAATTGCACAGCCTTGGGGGTTAGCTTCATAAATACTTGCTCAGAAAATCAGCCAGCTGAGTCATCGAACAAAATCTCTCATGACGGCTCATCACTAGAAGTTAAGACAGATAAATCCCATGGTACATGGACTGGCAGAATCTTCCAATAAAAGCCTAATAAATCTCATCACTAGAAGTTAAGACAGATAAATCCCATGGGTGTCGATGAATTTTTTGCGTTGCACATTGATTAGGACCATGACCTTGAAGGTCATCCCTTCCCTGAGGTATTTTTAAATAAAATTGCTAATCACCAGATTATTCAACTGCCTAGCAATCATATTTCAAAGGGACTAGTCCCTTTAGAAAGATTTTTCGATGGTAATGATGTGGTAGTAAAGGGTGAAGTTTCAAATGGAGATGCCAATTCGGCTGAGTGCAACATTGGCACACAGGAGGAGCCTAAGTTTGTCAAGTTGTCGAGTAGTTTGACCAGAGAACAGAGGGTTGAATATAATGAGCTATTAAGAGAATTTGCTGATGTGTTCTCATGGACTTATGAAGACCTCAAGACATATGACACGTCTGTCATTGAACACAAGATCCCACTGAAGGAGGAGGCTAAACCATTTAGGTAGAAGTTAAGACAGATAAATCCCATGTTGTTTCCTGTCATGGAGAGAGAAGTGAAGAAACTATTAGATGCCCAAATCATTGTTCCCTTGAGATATTCTGAGTGGGTGGCCAATTTGGTCCCGGTGAGGAAGAAAAGTGGGGAAATTAGGCTCTGTTTTGACTTCATAAACCTCAACAGGAGCTCAAAGAAAGACAATTATCCCTTGCCCAACATGGAACACATATTGTAGAGGGTAACTGGTGCATTGAGGATATCCATGGTTGATGGCTTCTCTAGGTATAATCAGATATCATTCATGCTCGAGGATAGAGAGAAGATGACCTTCACCACTCCTTGGGGGACATTCATGTATGCCAAGATGTCGTTTGGACTTATGAACGAAGGAGCAACTTTTCAATGAACTATGGATATGGCCTTCATAGGAGAGAAAGAACAGTTTGTGGTGATCTATCTGGATGACATCACAGTCTTTTCTAGGTTTGATATGGAGCACTATTGTCACCTAAGGAAGGTTTTCCTGAAATGCCAAAAGTTTGGCCTTTCTTTGAACCCCAAGAAGTCTATTTTTGATATGAAGGAGAGGAAGTTGTTAGGACATATACTATCAACAGAGGGAGTGAGGATTGATCCCAACAGGGTAGAGTCAATTCATACCCTGTCACTTCCAAAATCTAGAAAGGAAGTCCAGACCTTTTTGGGGAAGATTAATTTTTTGAGGAGATTCGTCTCAAATTTTGCTAAGTTGGTGAAACACATCACAACCATGCTCAGGAAAGGAAATGAAGTAAAATGGACTGCCGAGCCTAGAAAATATTTCGTCCAAATAAAAATGGCGTTGAATGAGGCACCTGTGCTGATCAGTCCTAACTATTCCAAATATTTTCTAATTTTTTCGTTCGCTTCTTTTGATACAATAGCAACGGTCTTATTGCAGAAAAATGAGGAAGGTCAAGAGCAACCCATTTCCTTCTTCAACAAGGCATTAAGAGATGCAGATATTAGGTATGAGATCAGGGAGAAACAGGCTTATGCCTTAGTTAAGGCTCTCAAATCTTTCAGAGTCTATGTCTTGCACTCAAAAGTGACCGCGTATGTGCCTTTAACATACGTGAAAGGTATCCTTATACAGCCTGACGTAGATGGAAGAAGGGGTAAATGGATCGCCAAGATTTTGGAGTTTGAACTAGAGATAAATCCCACCAAGTTGGTTAAAGGGCAGGGTTTAGCCAAGTTGTTGGTTGAATCTAATTGCACAACCTTGGGGGTTAGCTTCATAAATACTTGCTCAGAAAATCAGCCAGCTGAGTCATCCAACAAAATCTCTCACGACGGCTCATCACTAGAAGAATGCACCTGGTACCAAGACATTTTGTACTTTTTGCAAGAGCTGAAGCCTCCTGATGGAATGGGTAAGATTAAGGAAAGAGCTTTAAATCTTAAAACGATAAGGTATTGCCTCATTGACCAAGTCTTGTACTAGAGAGAACCCCTAGGGGTGTTGCTGAGGTGTCTGAGCCCACAAGAAGCCCAGAAAGTTATGTTTGAGTTCCATGGCGGCCTTTGTGGAGGGAATCATTTTTGGAAGACCACAACTCACAAAATTCTTAGGGTTGGGTACAACTGGCCCACCTTGTTCAATGATGTCTGTAGAGAAGTTAGAGCTTGTATAAAATGCCAAAGGTTCTCAGGAAAGTAGCATCTCAACTCACTGCCACTAAAGCCTATGGTATATTCAACACCTTTTCAACAATGCGGGTTGGACTTCATTGGGGATATTCATCCTCCTTCAAGTGGCCAACACAGATGGATCCTGACTGCGACAGACTATTTCACTAAGTGGATAGAAGTGACCCCCACTAGGAGTGCTTCTCACAAGGTTATTATCATCTTCTTGGAGGATATCATAGCCAGATTTGGCTGTCACAGCAGAATTTTCATTGATAATGATGCTTATTTCAAGTCTGAGCCTCTGATTAAGTTATGTGAACAGTTCAAAATTTCACTAATTCACTCCACCCCCTATTATCCTCAAGGAAATGGACTAGCAGAATATTCCAATAAAAGCCTAATAAAGCTCATAAAAAGATTGTTGGAAGACAATAAGAGGGCCTGGGATTCAAAGCTCAAATTCACCTATGGGCCGATCGAGTGACAACGAAAAAGTCCCTGGGCACCTCACCTTTTCAACTGGTTTATGGGATGGAGGCTATTTTTCCTACTCAACTCGTGTTACCTGTAGAAAAATTCTTTCAGGATCTTGAAGGAGAGCCAGATCATATGGTTAGAAGGATTCATCAAATAGTGGAGGTGCAACAGATCAAGGAAGAGGTGATGGACATGGTCCATAGTCATCAACAGAAAGTCAAGTAGGCTTTTGACAGGAAGGTCACAAAGAAGGAGTTTGATCTTAGGGATTTGGTGCTTAAGTGGGATGCACCCAGGCAGGATAGGGGAAAACACAACAAATTTGATGCCCTATGGATCGAGCCCTTCAGGATCACTGAAGTATTCTCAAATAACACTTATAGGTTGCAGGATTTGGAGGGTGAGGAAGTCTTTAATGGCCCAGTAGATGGGCATTTCCTGAAAATATGTTTTGTTTGAGCCGTAGGCGGCTCCTCGTTTTGTAAATATTGTCCTTTTAGTTGTTTACTTATTTATTTTTGGCTTAATAGACGACTCCATAGCCCAAAAACAAGGCACTAAAGCTGCAAATGAGTTCTTAGAGCATCGTAGGGATGAATCTATCCCCCATGGAGCCTAATGTTAGCGCAAATTCTTGCAAGAGGGTGTTTTCTTTTGGTCTTGGGCCCCTGGTGTAAATGTATAGAAGTGGGGTTTGAAAACCGGTTGAGTGTGTTTTATTCAAAGGCCGTAGCCATGAGAATCGAGCACAGCCCACAAAACGAGCCCATTTTTGGCTTAAAATCAAGCAAGCGGGCACTTTGTCTTTCAATGGTGAAAATCCACAGAGAGGATAGATCGATGGCCATCGGGTAAGTTTGGGTTGCAGAGTTGCACAGGGTCAAGCACCTGAGCTCATCTCCTATGGCTAAACTCATGAAGTGATCAAGCCATTTCAACTATCGGGACTTCGAGAGAACAGAGGGTCTCCTCCTTCCACTGCATTTCAGATCCCCGAAGCCCGAAACGCCAAAAAGAACCAGGATCATTGATCAAGAGATGATCTAGGCCATCCATCCAATGGGACACATGGTGCATGATCAAACCATTTCGACTATCGGGACTTCAGGAGAACAGAGGGTCTCCTCCTTCCACTACATTTCAGATCCTTAAAACCTGAAATGCCAAAAAGAACCAAGACCGTTGATCAAGAGATGATCTAGGTCGTCCATCCAATGGGACATGTGGTGCGCGATCAAGCCATTTCGGCTATCGAGACTTCGGGAGAACAGAGGGTCTCCTCCTTCCACTGTATTTCATATCCTCGAAGCCCGAAACACTGAAAAGAGCCAGGACCGTTGATCAAGAGATGATATAGGCTGTCCATCCAATGGGACACATGGTGTGCGATCAAGCCATTTCAACTATCGGGACTTCGGGAGAAAACAGGGTCTCCTCCTTCCACTGCATTTCAGATCCTTGAATCTTGAAACACCGAAAAGAACTAGGACCGTTGATCAAGAGATGATCTAGGCCATCCATCCAATGGGACACATGGTGTGCGATCAAGCCTTTTCGTGATCAATACTTGACCCTTGTGCTAGAAGGGCTTGACCATGGTGTTAGAAGGGCTTCCATGGTTCCCCACTCTACACGTGATGTGTTTGTGGAAGGGAACCTCAGTAAAATTTTGCCCACGATACCCATATATATTTCAGTGAAACCTAGAATAGTCGAGAATGTTCATATTGGAGCTTCGTGTTCTCTCGAAGAAATTGTCACTTATACTTCCTTGTTTAAAGAATTCCGTGATATCTTTTCCTGGAGTTACGAAGAGATGCCAGGTATCGACCCTGCTATTGTGGTCCACAAAATTAATACATACCCCGGAGCTAAACCAGTCCGGCAGCGCCTCCGTCCTGTTCATCCACGTAAAGCGACAGCCATCAAACTTGAAGTTGAAAAACTTCTTAAAGCCGGTTTTATTTATCCAGTGGCGTTGACAGAATGGGTTTCTAACCCCGTACCAATTGATAAGAAAGGTGGTAGTATATGCATTTGTGTTGATTATCGGGATATCAACAAAGCTTGTCCAAAGGACAATTTTCCAACCCCTTTCGTTGACCAGATAGTCGATGATTGTGCCGACAGTGAAATCTTTTCCCTCATGGATGGATTTTCCGGCTATAATCAAATCGATATCGCTCCTGAGGACCAACATAAACCGGATTTTATTTGTCCTTGGGGTACTTTCACCTACAGGAAACTCCGCTTCGGTCTAAAGAATGCAGGTGCTACGTTCCAACGTGCTATGTCTTACGCGTTTCATGATATCAAGCATATTGTTCAACCTTATTTGGACGATTTTCTGGCTCACTCTTTACATTGAGTCAATCACCCTAATCATCTCCGAGCAATTTTCGTTCGTTGTCGATTCTATCACATTCGCTTAAATCCTCATAAATGTGTCTTTTGCGTAGAATCCAAACGTCTTCTCCGTTTCATTGTTTCACGCCATGGGATCTAGGTAGATCCTATCAAGGTCGAGGCGATTCTTAATATCCCTCCTCCTTATTCTTTACGCCAGTTACAAAGTTTGCAGGGGAAAGCAAACTTTCTTCGTCGCTTCATCCCGAATTACGCTGAGATTACTCGGGGTTTTACACGCCTTCTAAAGAAAGGTTCGGAGTTTGTCTGGGATAAGGTTGCTAATAACGCTTTTGAAGCCTTGAAATTATCCCTCACAAAATCTCCTCTTCTTTTCCCTCTTGATTATAGTCGGGATTACTTTCTTTATTTAGCTGCGTCCGAGTATACTATCGGCATGGTTCTCATTCAAGAGGATGATGCCCACGATGAACATGTTATCTATTACTTGAGTCGGAGTCTAACTTCGAAGGAAATTAAATACCAACATGTTGAAAAGCTGGCCTTGGCTGCTGTCCAAGCAGTTCAACGTTTTTGTCATTATATTCTCGCCAGGAAAACTACAGTGATTTCGCATTGTAACCCCATGCAACATATATTGACACGTCAATTGCTAGGGGGAAAATACTCCAAGTGGTTTGTTATTCTCCAGGAGTTCGATTTGCAATTCGATTGCGCCACGTCGAAGAAATCCCTAGTTTTCGCTGAGTTAATTTGTGATTTTCCCCACACTGCCACAGAAAAAGTAGTAATCGATTCGTTACCTGACGAGTCACTTTTCCTTGTCAGTACTGACGATATTTGGTACGGAGATATCATTATATATCTCCAAACTCAAACTTTCTGGCCTGCTTTATCCAGTAATGAACGACGTCACGTCCGTTATCAAGAACGTCATTATATTATCCTCGACGACACTCTTTACCGTCGAGGTATTGACTTTGTCTTTCGACGTTGTTTGAATTTCGAAGAAGCCGAGAAAGCTTTGAATGACTGCCATTCAGGAGCATGTGGTGGTCATATGTCTGGGTATGCTACTGCCCAGAAGATCTTACGTGCAGGTTACTTTTGGCCTTCCTTGTTCAATGACTGCATTACTGTTGTTCAGAAGTGTCATGCCTGCCAGACCTATAATCATAAGATTCGGTCGCATCCTGCTCCCCTTCATCCTATAGTCTCAGTCGATCCTTTCGCTAAATGGGGCATTGATTTCATGACATGTCACCCTCACTCGGTCGGGGGGCATGGTTATATTATTGTAGCTGTTGATTATTTTACTAAGTGGGCCGAGGCGATGCCGACATTCGATAGTACTGGGAAGACTGCAGTGTTATTTCTTTTCAACCATGTCATCACTCGTTTTGGTTTTCCTCAGGCTATTGTTACCGATCACGGTAGTCATTTTAGGAATTATATGATGTCTAAACTTACAGAGAAGTTGGGCCTTCGGCATGATAGCTCAACACCCTATTATCCACAGGCTAATGGCCAGGTCGAAGCCATCAATAAGGTTCTCATCACTATGATTCGACGAATGATAGGAATACATAAAACCAACTGGCACACAATGTTATTTTCGACATTGTGGGCATATCAGACATTTGTTAAGTCTGCCACGGGATTCACGCCTTTTCGATTAGTGTATGGCATGGAAGCCATTCTGCCAATAGAATGTGAAATACCGTCTTTGAAGCTAGCTGTAGAGCTCTTACCTAATACTTCTACCGAAGAGGAACGTCTGTTGTATTTGATGTGATTAGACGAGACTCGCCATGATGCTACTCTTTTAATCGAAGCCCAGAAGAAACGTGTTAAGGCACAGTATGACAAGCATGTCAAACCTCGTGTCTTCTCTGAAGGAGATCTTGTTCTTTTGTATGAACAAGATAAAGATGTCTTAGGAGCTAGGAAATTCGAACCAATGTGGCGTGGGCCTTACATTGTTAGCAAAGTTTTGGAAAAAGGAGCGTATGAATTAGTGGATTATGATGGTGTACCTTTGAGTGAACCCAGAAATGGGTTGTACTTAAAGAAGTACTATGCATGAGTCATTTGTGCACTAGTGCTTGTATTTTATGTATCATACTGAGTGTGTGTGTTATTTTTAGTTTTGCGTTTGACGTTATTTGGTCTCTGCCCTTACGTGACGTTGTGTTTGATTTCCAGATGTCGGAGTATTCTCTACCTTATATTGGCTTCGCCGACAGTGATAGCCGTAGTACTCAAAACCTAGCTTCTGCTACCTGGTAAATCTATGCCCCAAAAAACGAGCTTATATCTTTATGAGGTGTATGTCTTGGTCGAGCAACCAACAACATCGCAAAGTATAGCACCGTTGTGGAATTACTGGTTGATGCTATCTCTCTTGGAATTCGTCATTTGGTTGTTCGACTCGACTCGCAACTAGTAGTACTACAACTCAATAATGTCTATTCTATTCGAAGTCCTACTTTATTGAGAGTATATTTGCGGATTCGCCTCTTAGAATGACATTTTGATCACATTGAATATCAACACATTCCTAGATGTCTTAATACATTGACAGATGCTTTAGCTACTTATGTATTGGAAAGGCATTTAAATCACTTGTAAATCAAACACATTAAATTGTACACAAATGTAAAGTAAGCCGGTAGAAGCTGTGTATATATATAACGATCAAAGTTTGTTTTTACAAAATGTGTCCGAAGACCAAAATATCAAAATTGAAGCCCATGGCTTCTACATAATGACATCAATGATGTTCACGATAGCACACTAATGTCCTAGCAACTCTGCGGAGAAAGTGACCCATAGAGGCAGAGACTCCCACAGTGTGACGCTGATCGCGTCGTGGAATCTCCTCCAGATTCATATCTAGAACGTCTGCCATCAGACCCTCTAAGTTCTGCTCCACTGTCAGATAGTCTTCGACATACTGTGGAACTACTACTGCTGCCTCTCCTTGATGCTGGACAGGAGAACTACCAACAGGTCTATATGCCCCAACGTCTGTGTTATCAATATAAAATTTGGTGTTAGTCTTCGGGTAAAACTATAAAAACAAAAAACATTTAAATGTGGTTAAAAATCCAAAAACATTTAAAAACTTAAAAAAATAAATGTACTTCTTACCGAGGTCTCCCCACTGTGTATCCTCAGGTAGGGCAAGGTCAGGATCATCGCGGAAATCCAAGCCAACATATGCATAATCTTCTACCATCAGCACCTGGCCTCGAAGCTAGTCAAAGAAGGTATCGTCATATCTGATGATCGGTCCTGCCACATGATGGGCCATGAGTTGACACCATCATAACATCCGTGGATCTCTGGGACCCAAAAAGTGCCACTCAGCCTAAAGTCTAAACACAGGGACCCTCTCACAGAAGAAGGACACCAACAATGATCCATACCCAAATTGTTTTAGATCTCCACGCCTGCATTTGGTCAGTTGTTTCTTGAGACTGTGTAAAACTGCATCAGCCCAGTTGAATACCCGGGGCTCAGTACACTCGATGGCATAGTGAAAATAGCTCTGCAGTGCCATATGTGGAGCAACACTTCCCGCCATGTGAGCAATAGTAAAGAGAATGGTGCGAAGAGTCAGATCAGTCACTCCCCAAATAGCCACTTTCCCTTTCTGTCGTTCAGCCTCAGGCACGCAGTACTCCCTGCAATACTCACTCATTTTTAAACCACCCCTTCGTCTACCAGTCAAACTGACATAGGACCCTCGCCTGGATAACCCAGTAAAGAAATAGATGTCCTCTATGTCGATAGTCAATGTGTGAGCTCCGACATTAAAAACTTGTTGATCTGGATCCCACATCCGGACTAAGTATTCCAGCAATCGAACTTGGGCTCTCATGCCCGGGATGCGGAAATACTTCAAGATACCGCAATCTCTTAAGGTAGCAATGGTCGGAGGGTGATTTTCGGCGTTTGTATTATCTTCCTCGTGTTCCCATTCTCTCCATTCGAGCACCATGATGATGGCTGTAAACCTGCATGGGAAACATATGAAGATAGTTAATAATCTTAAACATGGGAAAAATCATTTCTTTTGGCTAAACGTTACATAAAATTTTAAACTTTGCGTTGTTCGCAGGTGGCCTATGGCACACAATGCGAACTTCTCGCATGCTGCCTTAGGCCCACCTGCAAGAATGAAGCATTCTCGCAGGCCCCGTATGGGCAGCCTGTGATAATCCCTCTACACGCCTAGGGTTTGCAAAATGGACTTAAAACTTGACTTTTAACCAATGGAAACACATATTTGAACCATGAAAAGCTAGAGACTGGAGAGCTTACAAAAATGATCCAGACAGCTCATGGAATGATCGCCCGAAGCTCCCACAAATCAACACTGAAGGTAGAAGGTAAAATGGAGGTTTTTTGCACTCAAATGGTAAAAGGGTAAAATGATATGGTAAAATGTGTTATGAATTTATTTTATTAGGTCAAAAGTGGAATTTTTATGTTTATTCATTATTTAACCCTAATTACTAATATGGAAATGAGTCAAATGACTTGCAGGTAACAAATACGGATGATTATGGATAAAACTTTTACAGTGTGGTGTGATTTGGTTTGTTTTTTATGGTTTTGACTTAAAACCTCAAGCACCTTTTATCCGTTCTTGCGCTTGCGAAAAACATAAGAACGTGATCGAGCGTTGTTTTATCTCTTTTCTGGGCTCGCTGTGGTTACACGAAAAAGGAACCCCCCTGGAGTTATCTTTAAGCTCTTTTCAGACTCTCTAAACATGAAAAGATTGCCAAGCGATCTTGCTATTTTCACGCTCATTAAAGTATTTGAAGTTACACATCCTTCGAGCGATAGTTTAACCCTTTTTTGGTCTCGTTGGACTACTGTACGAAAAAGGAACTGAGAGAGTTCTCTTTTAAGTGTTTTTTCAAACTCTATAATCTTGAAAAACCTTCGAGTTTTCTATCTCTGGACTCGTTAAACAAACATTGACAGACCCGTGATGGGACCGAACCACTCCTTCCTAGGGTTCGTTAAAAATACTCCGAGGAACTCGTCCGAAGGATGAGCTTATATCAACAAGAATATGTGATCCTCTTCAAGCTTGCGTAAAAATTAAGAGGTACTTTCCAGAAATGGTGGGGGAAAATTTGGGAAAGGGATATGTTTCATCTTTGTGTTGATTGGCAGTGAGTGTCGCTCTTGAACATGACACCCCCTATTCATCATTTGAAGTCGGTTTGGGAAATCCATTTGTCTCTCATTCAATTTAAATAAAAAGGTATTTCCATGTGTCATCTTTGAGTCAATGCTTCCAAATCATTGGTCGTGTCATTCATATGTTCAAGAGCTGTCCGTCTGAAACCTCTATTTGAGTCGGCCATCTGCAGTTATCCATTCATTCTGTGTCGGCCTTCCCTGTGTCCAAAGTCCAATTGTCACATACTTTGTTTCACTTTCAAACTCTGTTACTCATTTCGTGTCACTGATGAGGGATACATGAAGGCCCTCCTATGATGAGTCTCATTTCGTCGACCTCATCACATTATCCGGAATCGAGGCTTAGAAATTATTTAGTACCTTGGAGCTTGCATGCCTCAATGGCAAGTTTCTCGCTTTCGACAGTGGGTTTACATCATTGGCCCTTGATCGAAAGATTCTGTCGAATGTTCGACATCAACTCATTCATTCACACTCGATGGATTGTACTTTAGTACCTTGGGAGTCATTGACATCAATGGTGATTTCCCTCGCACTTGTTAACGGTTACATCAATGACCGGTAATCAAGTGGTTTCTGCCATGTTCGACTTCGACACATGTAATCACATGGTTAGATTCGTACTTTGGGCGATGACATTGAAGACCCTGGATATTGTCTTTATGATCCAGGTTGCGATGGAGTATGTATATTTTGCGACACATAGATCCACTGTGTATGTTTCGTGGCTATGTCGTCTTGATTGAAAATTTATCGCACAGATCCACAGTGTATTCAGGTGGCTGTGCTATATTATGACTGCATGGATCCACAGTGTATGATTGGTGGCCATGACCTTTGTTTATGATGTCATCAGTCTATGATCTGAGTTTGGGAATGCCTACCTCGGGAATTGGTATACATGATTTTCTGCTGATGCTTGGATGTTTGTAGGTCTCTGATTAGATGTGCTCTTGGTTATTGACACACACATGTAGCTTACAAAGTCTATCAACTGTCACTGGTTCCACTCTTAGACTTTGGGGGGCATTCTTTTATCCACAATTTTAGTCATTGTGATGATGGTATGATAGTGTTATGATGATGGAAAATCAATCTCTTCACTAAGAACACTTTCCTGAGAAAAGTTACATTTGTCTGCTTGCAGAAATCATGCTTTTAAGGGATGTTCACAGGCTACCTATATAGCTGCCTGCGAGAATGCCTGATTCTCGCAGGCTGCATTAAGATGGGGTGCGAACAGTTCGCACTGTAACTAATAGCTAGGGTGCGAACATGCTCCAAAGGAAGGAAAAAGATAAAAATCTCGAATCTTCTAGAAAGGAATCTTCTAGAAACATGAGTTGGCTTCGAATGGTTGTTCAGGTGTTGGCATTCCAGATATCTTGGGATCATTTCCTATCCAAGTAACTAATATATCTTCTCCTATATATTGAGGAGATTGCTCATGGAAATGGATAAGCAAGTTAGAAGCAAGCTAGCAAGATATTAATTGGAGAATTAGTGCAAGACTGTATGGAGGACTGATGCTACAGCAACAAGAGACTACAACAAAGTCATTAAAAGTGGTTGATTTTCTTCATGCATGAGCAAGTGTGTGTGTCATATCTAGGAGCCATCAAAAGGAGACCTATGACATCAAGGCTCAGGTTGTAATTTTCACTTTCAATTAATTCAATACAACAATATGTCCCTTTCCCATAAAGATGATGTCACTTTATTACATAACTCCTTGATCATATTTTTAGACTAGTTATTGAATATATTATTCTGTCATTACTTTGATTGGTTCATTCTGTTGTAATATGGATGGGACGAGAGCATTGGAGAAAATCTTGGAACAACAGAGATCTAAGGAAAGCGTTCATAAGGTATGTCCGTGATCCTCACCTCTCAGTTCATTCAATAGTCTAGATCTAGGGAAAGTGTATTATTCTGTCCTGTTTTGTTCTAGATCCAGGTGGATCTAGGGAGATCGGTTTGTGTCCGCACTCATGGATTTATCCTCTAACAGAGGGTCTCCTCCTTCCACTGCATTTTAGATCCCTGAATCTCGAAAACCGAAAAGAACCAGGATCGTTGATCAAGAGATGATCTAGGCCATCCATCCAATCGTACATGTGGTGTGAGATCAAGCCATTTCGACTATCGGGACTTTGGGAGAACAGAGGGTCTCCTCCTTCCACTGCATTTCAGATCCCTGAAGCCCAAAATGCCAAAAATAACCAGGACCGTTGATCAAGAGATGATCTAGGTCGTCCATTCAATGGGACACATGGTGCGTGATTAAGCCATTTCGGCTATCGAGACTTCGAGAGAAAAGAGGGTCTCCTCCTTCCATTGCATTTCAGAACCCGAAATCCTGAAATGACGAAATCCTGAAAGCGCCTTTGAAGATAAGCACAGGGTCACAGCGTGTGGTCACTTGGGGTGATAGAAAGAGTTGTGCAAATGGCCAAAGTGCTAGGTTTAGTGGTAGAAGGGATCGTTACATTCTCCAGGTACTAGTTCAACTCGGCCTCGATCTTGGTCCCTGCTAAAAGTAAATGAAGGTGGGGGAAGGTAGTTGAAACCTCGACTCACTCATTAAATGTAAAGCATAAAGGTCTCGGCATGCAGTCTGCCTGAGATAGTCTAGTATGCTGGTTTTCTTCAAAGAAGCCATGTCGAGTCCTTTTCTAACCAGAGGAGTCTGCACACGCTATTTTATCCTTTAATGTTTCAGCTACCCCCCCTACAAATGCCATGCAAATTTAATGTGACGTCTGATGAATTAGTTCAGGCCAGATTTGAATGAAGAGATGCCACACCCTAGGAGTTCTGAAGATGCCTCTGTTGGGCGAATGTTTAGGAGTATATTTACTCAGTTTTTATATTTTGGGAGGTATTGATGGTTGAGCTAGGTTCTCGATTGTAAAGTTTTGATGAAGCATTGGTTGCTCTGGTTATGTATTGGCACTTGAGACTTCTTGTCTTATGAATGTTAGTTTCTTTCCATCTCTCTGTTTACACTGTGTTAGAACCGCTCTAAATTGAAGGATCCAGTCGAATTGCGCTGTTATAGGATGATGTATGTTGGATCACTGTAATAGTTGCATGGTTTCTAATCAGCTCTTGTATTTTCTCAACGCTGAATGACTTGAAATTGGAAGATCCAGTCAAGTCACCTTTCAGTTCCTCGAAACTCTGAACCAAGAGGATTTTGTGTTCTGAGTTTTTCCTCTTCAAGCTGTCGAAGGGCCTGATGCCCAATGTAGTCTTGCTCCCTCCTCTTACCAAGTCTTCCATCTACTCATTTTACAATCTACTCACTGACTGAAGTTAGATCAAGACCTCTTCTGTTGTTACATACCAGGTCCGGTTTTCTAAGTTAGGGCGATATCTTCCTGGGCCTCTATCCATCTGATCACCCCATTAAATTATTCATGACATAAACTGATGGGCGTTGGGCTCTTCTCCTGCCGCAATCTAGGAGTGACTTCTGATGCTAACAAATTCAGTTCCATCCTCCAAAATTCCTCTAAAATGGCCACAAAGAGTTTTTCCTCCTTACATTTATGCCCAGGGAAATATTTTTGATCATTATTGTATCAGAGACCTTTAAGTTGGCACTTCACCATTTCTGCATGGGTTACATTTTGGATCTTGAAAGGAGGAGAGGAGGGAGATGGATTGGTGGTATAGGGATGAGGAATAAACGTTGGCTTT
The DNA here is from genome assembly GCA_009831015.1 of Picea engelmannii. NCBI lineage: Eukaryota > Viridiplantae > Streptophyta > Pinopsida > Pinales > Pinaceae > Picea > Picea engelmannii. The sequence continues at coordinate 24,739 of ML860503.1, forward strand.
TTATTTGAGAATTTAACACTTTTTGG
>ML860505.1:0-11818 GCA_009831015.1 Picea engelmannii
CCACAACACAAATGTGTTTTTAAAAAGCCAATGTGCCAAGTGAATCGATCAAAGAACATACAAATCAAACCATTAATGCATCACAAACTCGATTAAAAGAATATCACCCCAAACTTGTAAAACGAAGTCATATTTAACAAATAAAAATGCCAAATGAATAAGGGCCTTGGAGTCTTGTCAAATGCACAGTGATAAGTAAATTGGAAACGCAATGGGCATATCGACAAGAATGATTACAAAAATTCAGTGATGATTTTAATGTGACTTCGAAAACCAAGTTTTCATGCTTGCAGTCGTGAAAACAAGAAGAAAGGTAAGTGTGCAAATGGCGCAAAAATAAAAGTGTCGTTTTATTTCTGAATTGCGACAAAAATCAAGGTTTGCAAAAAACTGGTGTAGGAAGCTTATAAGGACAGTAGAAAAATGTGAATTGGTTGCCAAAAATGGAGACACACTAGTAGAAGTAGTTATCTCTGTCAAAAAGAACAAACTCACATTAGGATAACGAGAAAAATTCTAACTCAAAAAGAACAACCATAAAATCGTGTAAACATGATCATTGACCAAATATTCCAGCAATGCTTAAAGGATGAAAAACTAATAACAGTCTTAAGACAAGTGCGGCATGATATTAAAGATAAAATCCCCAATATTGTTGACAAATCCATTGCTACCAGTAGGCATCCATAGCCTCGATAGGGTTTCCATTTAAACCACTCTGACATCCGTATCCTGCCAAGAATTTTTGGATCAGAATAAAGGACATTTTAAGGTTAAGAGGTTTCTTATTTTTTGCCAATTTTCATATACCTGACATTGCTTCGCTACCAGCGGGCCTGTTCAGTACTCCGGTGAAGTTATATTGGAACCATGCATGCATTTACCCGCTGTCAGCAGACCTTTTCAGCATCCCGACGGGTTTACAAGCACTTCCCACAACTCTTTTATTGACTTATTTTATTTTTCAAAGATATATAGTTGAGCGGGGTGACGCTGAAAATTATGATATTTTAACATATTTTTTTCAGACCTCAGCATAATTTTTTAGAACTGTCCTTTATTAAGATAAAGGGATGTTTCATTTACAGAACCAACTTTCTAAGGCAGGGAGATATCTTCTGAGTCATTCCCTTAAGGAATAGGGATAGAGTAAGAAGATAATAGATGATCATGACATACTTTACTCAGAGATCGAAATCAGTTAACTTCTTTCAAGCAACAAACTTTTGCCAATCACAGATGTAAATTTCAAAAATATACAATTGATGTTTATACAATTTTCTTAGCAGTCATTTGAGCGAAGGAATTTTCTATTTTCTTTGTCTGAATAGTTAAGTATACAGGTATGTGTATTTCCAAAAATTCAAACTGATAAATGAAAAGGAGAAATAAAAAATAAAAAGGCAAAAGAAAAAGCAAACAAAAGTGAAATATGTACATAATATACAAGGGTTGTCATCAAGCAAAGTATATTTTCAGGGCTTGGCCATTCACCGGATAGGTGTCAGGCTGTCCCTCTAGATTCTACAATAAGAAAGAACTCGGACCCAACTTCTCAGCAATTAAAAACGTTCCAAGCCATAAGTTTTGAAATTTTGTGTGCTCTCCCTTTCCCTCATGCGGTTTATCCCATTTCAAGACGAGGTCACCTACATCTAAATTCCTATCAGAGGCAGAGTTAGAATCGAACCATATTTTAACCAATAGTTGATGTTGATCTAACTTACATTTAGCTTGGGCTCTTACCTCTTCTAGCTTCATCAAAGCATTAATTCGGTTTTCCAAAGGGGGACAATCTTCTTCTTGAAATTTTTGTGATAATTGTAGTGAAGGAAGAAGAATGTGTGGTGGCAGAATTGCTTCTTTGCCATAAACGAGAAAAAAGGGGGAGTTACCTATAGCATCTTTTGGTGTTACCCTATCAGCCCACAACATGTTTAACAGTGCATTGTGCCAATTTTTGTGATTTTCAGCCACCATTCTCTTGATGATTTTAATCAAGTTCTTATTTCTCGACTCTGCCAATCTGTTGCCCTGGGGGTAATAGCTAGCAAAATACTTCAATTTAATTCCTTTTTATAAAGCGAACTCGCTCATCTCAAGAGATTAAAAGTAAGAAGCGTTGTCGAATACTAAATAGTGGGGAATACCAAAACAAGTGATAATATTCGAATTTAGAAAGGAAATTACCTGACTGGTGTTGACAGTTCTTAACGCAGTAGATTTAGACCAACGGGTAAAGTAATCTGTGGTTGTTATGATGAAATTATGCTATTGTGAATATGGAGGGTTGATTGGACCTATGATATCAATGCCCCACTGCTGAAAAGGAGAATCTACTGAAACGAGCTGCAAAAGAAAGGCTGGTTTCTGTAACTGCCCTAATGCTTTCTGACAAATGGTACACTTACAACACAAGGCATGGGTGTCTCTAAAAAGCATGGGCCAGTAATAACTAGCTCTTAAAACCTTATGGGCAGTGGTGTCACCACCAAAATGACCACCAGCTTCTCCTGCATGCAATTCTAGCAATACTTTCTCTGCTTCATCCTTCTCAAGACAACGCATCAGTACACCATCAAAATTTTGACAAAACAGAATACCATTAACCAAATGAAAGGAGGCAGACTTTAATCTCAACGCTCTTCTTTTAGTGGGATCCAGGTGACGGGAGGCTAACCCATGTTCAAGACAAAATTTTATATCGTCATACCACGGACTGACAGAGTTTTGTGTGCAATAGATTGCATTTTGATCGTGCTATCCTAGGTTTGACGTATCACTTTCTTCTTGTTGTCCTGCTGCTGAATCTGTGACTAACTTGCATAATCCTTGGCCTCTCACTATCTGAGATGGGGTAATTTCTAAGTCGTAATCCTGCAAGGAGGTAACCCAGTTAGCCCTCTTTTCTCCTAGTTTCTTCTGCACTAACAGGTTCCTGACGGCTGGGTAAGGGACAATAATCTTCGTCCTAGACTTCAACAGATAAGATCGAAAATGCTTGACTTCTTTGAAAACAGTGTAGGCTTGCTGATATAATGTTGGGTAATTAAGTTCAGTGCCTTTGAAAGCAGAGCTCATAAAGGCAATGGGTACTTCATTGTTCTCGGTGTTCTTTTGAGTTAGGACGGTGGCATAGGAACAGTCAGAAGAAAAAGTGTAGATTGTGAAATCTTGAGAAAAGTCAGGTCTCATGAGAGACGGAGCGTCTATTATGACATTCTTTATTACATTAAAAGATTGATTTTATAGGGGTCCCTAGTGATATTGTGTGTCTTTCTTAATTAAATTTTGTAAAGGCCTGACCATTTCAGAGAAACTGGGGACAAATCTCCTCATGAAGTTAATCTGGCCTAAGAAAGACTGCATAGACTTTTTGGATGTAGGAGGGGGAAGTTTTGCGATGACTTGAGTCCTTTCGGGGTCGATAATCATCCCTTCACTGGACACAATAAATCCCAAGAGTTTACCCTATTCTACTGCAAAGATGGATTTTTTAGGATTCAAGGAGATGTCATATTTACGACATTGCTGTAGAACGGCTCGTAAGTGAGTTAGATGATCGGTTTTGTTTTTAGAGAATACGGTAACATCATCTAAGTAAACTACGATGGACTGATTGATTAGGCCTTGGAAAACAATGTCCATTTCTCTCTGGAAAGTGGCACCGGCATTAATCAATCCAAAGGGCATTTTTCGATAAGCATAGGTGCCCCATGGGATGCAGAAGGTAGTTTTAAGTTGGTATGGTGGAGACATCAGGACTTGGTTGTACCCCGAGAAACCATCCAGTAAGGATAGCCTCTCAGAACTAGATACCTATTAAAGGATCTGTTCCATGGGTGGGACAGGATAGTTGTCTTTATCAGACGCTCTATTAAGGTTTCGAAAATCGACACACAGTCGGATTTCCCCACTTTTCTTTTGGACAGGGACAAGGTTAGAAACCCATTGAGTGTGCCTAACAGGGAAAATAATCTTAGAATTTAGGAGTTTATTTAATTCTTTTTTAATGGTCGGTTCAAGCTTAGGGTGCATTTTTCTCAATTTCTATTGAAAGGGAGAGATTTGGGGCTTCATAGGAATGACATGTTGTATGATGTTAAGGTCGAAAGTTTTAAGGTCGTCATACGTCCTTGCAAAGACATCTCTAAATTCTTTGAACAATTTAATAAATGCAGCTTTTTCTAGTTGAGAACACCCCAACCCTAAATTAATGCACTGCGTATTGTCATTAGTTCCTAAGTTTACTTTTTCATATGATAATGAGGAACGATTGGTTTTACAGTTGACCGTTTTTTTAAATTTATCTTGAAGATCGTAAAATTTCTCTAATATAACTACAGATTTAGGGATCGAATTTAGCATGTCCAATGAAGATTCAGGAGTTCTTGGATCTGGTATCACCTTGAAATCGCACAAATTGTCATCGTGCGTGCGTTCATCCGTCACTGCGCCTTGCAAAGTTTCTTCCATATGCAGAAAGCTAATAATCTGTTGATCATCATCAAAGACTCTCCAGTTCGTGATGTTGTCGAGCACTGATGGCCGGAACAACAGTTTAACGGAGAATGCGTCTGGGGATAAGCCTTCTGCAGGAAAGAGTTTAGAAGCTACGTTAGCTAATAGATCAGCTTCAACATTATTCAATCTAGGAATAGAATTTATATTGAAAGAAGAAAATTTGTTCATTAAATTCCATACCTCGGATTGGTAGCTCTTAAGATGCGGAGAAAGACAGTGGATAGAATCTCTTACTTGTCTTACCACTATTTCAGAGTTGCCAAAGACAGTCAAGTTTTGAATGTTCATATCCAAAGCTTTTCTGAGACCTTGCAGTAAAGCCTCATATTCTGCAGTGTTATTAGTACATTCAAATTCTAGCCTGCATGAAATCAATGTTTTGTTACTTGCGGAATCGATAATAACACAGCCTGCACCAGCTCCTTCTTTGGACTTTGACCCATCAAAATGAAGAGACCAAATTTGATTTTCATTGGGTACATGAGATCGTTGTGTAGAAATTGTTGGTTGTGCATATGCTACAATCTCTAAATGTTGTTCTGGATTGGTGATAGCTAAAGTCTCGGCCATGAAATTTATGAAAAAGGTATCCATCCCTTGTACTTCGGGTGAATCAGCAGAAGGTGTAAATGGTTTGTTGGGATCGTTCAAATCCGTGACCATGAACTTAAGCTAGCGTTCACAATTTACCTTGATCTTGTTGGGATTGTTGTTCTTTGGAAGCCATAGATAAGACCAATCTGTCACGAAATAATCGTGTAGATGCTCTGACCAGTCCCTGCTTAAAAATAGACCATACACTTCTGGAATATCCACAACAATATCAATGACTTGATGAACCTTGGGATTAGACGATAATCTTATAAGCACATTTTTTAGTTCGCCTATGACTTTAACATTGGTCCGATCAAGTTGTATGATTTTTAAGGTGGAGGGTTCAACTTCGGCGTTAATATTTTGGCACACAGACCATGGCATTACATTGGATGACACTCTTGATTCTACCATACAATTGTGCATGTTTCTATTAAAGATTTCAAAAGTTAACAAAAATGGAGGTACATTATTGCGAGTGCTAAGGGTGGTAGCTTGTGGCTTTTTACTCGCAGTTTCTAAAGCTACTTTATCTACATTATTTAAATTATTTACAGGAAGGCTTCCTTTGTCTTGAGGATCAGGATTATTCTTTCTGGAAGTCTTCTGAGGAACTTTGTTCTGCACAACCTTGTTTTAATTACCATTTTTACCATTCTCTGCGATGTTTTGCAACATTTTTTGTAACAAAGATGGAAATTTTAGTAACTCATAAATAGAAATGTTAGCCCTTAACTTTTTAAGATCTTCCACTACATCATAATCTAAGTTAGGGTTCACATGACTTTGTTTAATCTCAGCTGGTTTAGATTGCTTTGGAGGCGAAGTTGTAGTGTTTTCGGAAGAAGGTTTGTTTGTTGTATTACTCCTAGTATTATAGGGATGAACTGTCTCGAAGTTATCTTGAAAGATGTTATCCGAGAAGTGTCCAAAAATGTTTAGAGTAGACTCTTCTTCTTGAACTGTCTCTTGTTCAAGAATCTCCTCAGGAATCTCAGGAAGCATCAAGTTATCTTGGGCTTATAGAATTGTTTGAAGGGCGAATTGCAGGCTTTCTAGATTAAGGCCCTCGGTGGTTGGATTAGGTCGGTTGGTGGGAAAAGGCTTCCTGAACGGGGGTTTATATGGCCCTTTTCTTGAGGAATATTCTTCGGTCATCCTTTTCAAGTCTATAACTTGATTCAACATTTTTTGAAAAACTTTAGCTAAGTTTTCTAAATCAGAGTTTTCAGGTTGTGTTTTACTTTGAGTAGGTCTAGGGAGGATTTCGATCTTCTTTTTGGAAAAAGAACTAATTTATGTTTCGTTGCTAGTAGATTCTTTAAGAGTAAGTATGTCTTTTTCAATTTGGATAGCCTCTTCGAAGGCTTCTAACAATGTGGGTTTCTTAGATCGTTTAACCCAAATAGCTATACTTTGATGCAAAGCTTTAGTATAGTATGCTATTATAAGATTATCGACAGGCATGGAATCCATAGGGATTCAGTTTTTAAGTGTTAAGAATATTTGATTAAAGTCTTTAAATTTTTCTTTTGGGATCATTCTTAAGTTTAAAAGCTCAATGAATAGGACTTCCAGAGGCTTACCGTCTCCGAAATTTTCCAAAAAGCATGACTGAAACTTTTCCCAAGACACGATGGTATGGGGTTGTTGGGAAAAGTACCATGTGGACGCATTTCCCTCGAAAGTATAGGGGAAAAAACTACAGACAATGTCTTCATGATCGACATTGCGGAGTCTTATGGCTAACATAAACTTTTTAATGTGATCTTCAGCGATCTGTTTAGAATCAGGGTCAAACTTGGGAAGCCATTTCTCCAAAGGTTTAGGTAAAGGATGTTGAGCTCCAGGTGTTAGCACTCTGTAAATTTCCTAGAGGTTGAAAAGAAGAAATCTGCAAAGGTAACCTTAACCAACCGCTTTTAAAGCTGGGATCTAGCCCTTCCAGCTTCAGAGAGGGATCTCTCTATATGATTTAGCTTTATTTATAGTTTCATATATTAGGCTAGGTGAAGTAAACATTGGTTTTGTTGTAAATGAGTTTTAAAGTTGGTTGAGACGGCCTACACATCCATTGGGCTATGGGGTTTGTATTTAAACAAATAATCGATGCAACTAGAAATGCTAAAGAGAACCTCCACATGGAGAGATGATATAATCATTGGATCTTTATAAATTAAAATAATGGATGAAAGAAAAGATGAGGAAAATAACTTCAACTAACAAGCAGTTAAGAATTTCTTAATTGAAGGTATCAGAAGATAAACATATAAATCTTTAGAATCGGAAACAGGGTATCAGATATAAATCCTGCAACATAACGCTATTCATAAAGATTAGATTCAGAAAAAAAAATGGATACAGAGAAAGAAAAACATTTAACTTAGAGGATCAACGTCACCAGTGAACATACGCAAGAATCCTGTAAATGCCTCTTCTTTATTAATGGTCGATAAAAAATAGTACAGCTTGGTAGAAATAGGGTGTGCGAATCAACCCACAATACTTCGAGAGTTGAAGTATTTATAATTCCAATTACAAACGTTCCTGTCATAACTGATCAAGACGTCCTCATTCTATTTTAAGCCTAACTACTTTAACTAATCAAAAATTGTTTGATGACTCATTACAACTGTATGCGGAAACTTCTGGGGTAGGCCGTTGGTGAGGTGCTTTTGCAATCTCTTCTGACTGAACCGGTGACTGGATTGTGATAGCTCATCTGCTAATCTAGTAGGTCACATAGTTCTTCCCATCTGATATGACCTGGCACTGTGACTTTAAGCAATCTCCGATACACTTCGTCCATGTCTGTATATTTAGCAAATGTAGGCTTGATTGTGAATATGTGTTTAATTTCATGTTGAATACTAATATCCAACTGCAAGGCATCCACGAATGCTTTCCCCGCGATGCTTCCCTGTATCTCTTTCAGTCAACCTTTTCTTATAATCAGGCAGTGTCATTAATTTGTCATTAATGACCTTCAGGCCAGGTAGTCCCTTCCTTTGGAGAGCATCTATCCTATTGAAGAACTTCTGCACTCCTTGATCCATGACTTGAATCTTCTCCTCAAGATGAAGCATGAGACCCATTTTGGTTAGGACCCTTTTGACTTCAAGTATAGTTTATGTCCTGTCCTCAATCTTTAATTCTTCTAGTTCCTCCCTGGTCTTTTAATTCAGGAACCTTATGATTTCATTCACTTGGGCTGGCATGTCTCCCAGCTCCATTCTGATCTTCTCAACAACTTGCTTACTCCTCTTGAGCAACTCATTTTGTTCAAACATGATTTGAACCATTGGCTAGATTTCATTCATGGACTTGGAAATATTTGTCCACACAATCTCTTTCACCTCTGCCAAAGTCTTTCCTACCATTGTCTGTTTCTGGAGCTGCTGTAACTCCTTCTTGATTTTCTCATTCACCTATTTCTCTTTGGATAGACTTGTCTAGAAAGAAGCCTTTAACTCTTGGAGATTCTCCACCTCTTTCTTAAGCCTACTGATTTGTGACTCTTGCAGGTTTATCCTCTCCATAGACTTGGCCAAGTCTGTTGTTCCCTCCGGTAGCGGCACTGATGCAATAGGTGGAATGGCTTTCACTGTTGCTCTTCTCAATCCTACAATTGGGATAGAACTTAATGGGATGCCTTCCATTGTCTTTTCCTACTCTTTCTCTTTTAGCAGTCTTTCCATCTCAACCTCCATTTCCTTTAGCTGAGAATTCTGCTCCATTAATAACTTTAACATCTCATCCTTTTCCCCTTCCTTTTCGGCTATCGCCTTTGCCTATGGGTCCTCTGTGGGAGGGATCTTTAACTGTTTTCTTAAGGATGCAATGTCAGCATTTTTCTTTTTGATCATCTCTTCGGCAGCCTTGATGTTCGAAGGGTTGTAACCGATCTTGAGGACCAGCTCCTCCAACGTCTTGATTTTGTTGTCCTTTGCAAAGGATGATATTTTCTCCAGCTTCAGTTGGGTGTGGGCATTGCTCAAAGCTACCCGAAATTTTGATGCAGAAGTTGTAGCATGGGCCAAAGTGTGGAAAACCATCTCCCCAGTTTGCTTGTGTTGATCCATCTAATCTGCTGGATGCACGTCTTTAGCCTGAAACTCAAATGTGGCCCTTTTATAATATGATATAACCTTGGGATCCGTCACTTGTGCTTGGAGGTAAGCCATATGCATCCTACCTTTTTCTGTGTCAAATGATGAAAGAAGCCTATGTTGAGCCGTGGATGACTGCTTCTGGAACTGGGCATAAGTGCTGGTAGTAAGAGTCTAGTTTTTCTTCTTGATCAAGTCATACTTTTCAAAAATGCCCAACTTGGGCCTGGTCTTGCTTGGTGGGGCATATGTGGGAGAGTCTGTGGATTTTATAGCTGGTGTTATTGCTTTATGTTGACTTGAGCCGAAAGGGAGAGTGACTAGCTTGACCTTTGTGGTAGATACTGTGGTAGTTGAAATTTCCTGCTCTATCGTTGCGCTGGGTGCTGAAACTGTCCTTCGCTTTTTGGAGTGTGTTTGAAATTCCTCTGATGACACCTCCGTTACAAGAGGAGAGGATTCATGTCAGGGCCTCTTCTCCTTGGGGAACTGAGGTGTGGTGGTGGGTAAAATACTCGTTGGAGGCGTTTTCTGTTCAATGTCAATCTGTTGTTCCACGTCCACCAACGTATCGGGCTCCCATTCTGTCTGATTTGCAAATCTCTTGATTTCTGGCTTGGGCTCATGCGCATATGGGACATTTTTATTTTTCACTCTCATTTCAGAAATGATCCCGCAGGGATCATAATGCCAGGTGAAACTTGTAAGGAATTTCATATCCCTTAACATTTTGTCTGCTTCATCACCTGCGCCTCTACTACTATAGATGAAAGAGCCAATCTGCCCTTTGATCCACAATTGTTGCTTCTTCTTAAGGGAAACAAAGTGAATATCATCAGAATTCATTATTTGTCTAATATATTCCAATGCAAAAATTCTTACCGGTATATATCTCGACAGCTTGTAAGGTGCCAATTCGCACCCGTAAACTCGGATCTCAGAGTGATTCTGATACAAGTACCGGTCTCCTGTCTTCGCATTGTCCGAGAGGTGTAGAATTCTCTGGACTTCATCATTTATTCGTGGCTCAGGCATGCCACTCAACATGCTTACCATAGGGTGGTAAAACTGGTCAATGAACATTGTGAAGTCGTATTCGATAGAATTGTGTTTCAGAAGAGAAGTCCACACTGTGACTGGTTGGGGCCTCCCGTCGGCATCCATCTTCTGCATGGAGAAATTGAACCTGTCGGCCTGGAAATAGATGAACATGTAAGCCAGAATGGATCAATACCTGAACATGCCCTCTGTGGAAAAATTCACAAATTGTTCATGGATGCTATTGGCTAGGAAAGTGTTGTAGTTGAACTGCGTGGTCGGTTGTTCATCATTTGAGAAGACGGATAGAAAACCCAGGATGGGCTCATCTACCCATTTTTCAGAATAGTAAACAAGCAGGGCACACAGGGAAGGGATGATTTGATTTCCTTTGGTAGAGAACATAGAAGAAGGGTAGGGGGGATTAGTGGAAGGGAGTGGAGCGGAAGTGGGGAGAAAAATATCGAAGATCTGAGCTCTCTGAGGGAATGTCATTTTCTGGTATAGTTCAGTGAGGACTTCTAAGTTGAACGGGGACGCAGATTCAGCACAGGTTATCTGCATCATCTGGTCAATATCTTCTGGGGTGATGAAGAAGAGGACATCTCGAGACGAAGAAACAATGGCTTTCTGGTCGGGGACATAATGGGCTTGGCATTTGAGGGTGAATTCTGGGAAATGATGAATTTGGGGGAAGAGATATAGGGGCAAATTGGACTCCCAGAGTCCAATTTAGTCACTCTGGTCCAGGAACACTTCCCGGAGCCATGACTGCAGATCAGAAAAGTCAAAACTGCAAATAGTGTCTAATATCAATCGATCTTTATCGACCAAGGGGACTTTATCCAGGTCAACAGGAGGAGGAAGAAAATGATTTTCTTCTCCTTCCGCTTGTCTGGACTTTGACACCATTTTAGAAACTGTACCTGCAACAAACAATACATTAGTGGGGTTTAAAAACTGCGGGTGAAGGTGATAAGAAAGCAATGGAGGAATAAGAGATTTCTGGCGCAATGGACGAATAACGAATGAACAGGGAGAACGGTAGTTTTATTCAAAAATGGGTCAGTTGGATGCGGGAAAATGGTCAGCCTGACAACTAGTATATTTCCCAGTTATTAATTAACAACGGGCCACTTGGGATGAGTTGGCAGATGAGGGTGGCCAAAGTATACAAAAGGGTGACATGGAGGCTGGTGATTGGAGGTGAAAGTCACCAAAATGGGTCATTCATGAGTGTAAGGGTAAAGTCTGACAGCATGGCTGACAACAGTTATGGGATGGGACTCAAACCCAAAAGTAAGTGGGACAAGTGGACTTAGTGGAGGGTGACATCCATGAGTGGTGGCCGTCAGACACCATGTGAGGGATGAGACTTGAGAACCAATAGACTTGTGCCACCTGTGACAATGGGCCCCCCTGTGGGAAATATCTATTCCGGACCCCCCCCCCCTTTGATTAAAAGAAGGACACCAGGGGGGGTCCAAAATCCTTTGTGAGCCATATATCTGCATGCTTCCTTTCTGACCGTAGATCTTAGCGCACTCTTTAAT
>ML860505.1:13630-24763 GCA_009831015.1 Picea engelmannii
TGGTGGTCAGTCTATCTGCCCATAAAGAAAATACCAGCTTATCATGCCATGATTTTTTATTCTCCTGCAATGTTTTCTTGATGATATTTACCAAAGTCTTGTTTGAGGATTCCGCCAACCCATTTCCCTGAGGGTAGTAGGCTATGGAATGCCCCAAACCAATGTGGTAATGATTGCAGAAATCAATGAGTTCCTTTGACCGAAAGGTAGCTGCATTGTCAGTAATGATCTTTCTAGGACAACCAAAACGAGACAAAATATTATTTTCGAGAAATTTAATAATAACAGAGTCAGTGGCTTGCCTGCTTGGTACAGCCTCGATCCATTTGGTAAAATAATCAGTGGCAGTGAGAATCCACCTATGTTGGCCCAAAGAGGGAGGGTGTATTTCTCCAATGAAGTCCAGACCCCATTGTTGGAAAGGAGCCTCAACTGAAATCGGTTTAAGAGGTAGAGGAAGGAGTTTCCTTTTACCCTCAAACAGTTGGCACTGGTGACATGCTGTTACTTTCTGATGTACATCTGCAAATAGGGTGGGCCAGTAAAATCCAGCTCTGAGTATTTTTTTGGCTGTAACCTTCCAGTTCAAATGGCCACCACATTCTCCTGCATGAAACACCTGCAACACTTTATCAACTTCATCTTTCAGTAAACAATTTAAAAGAATACCTGCAGGGTCTTTCCAATACAAATTTCCTTCTAGAATACAGAATTTCAATGCCTTCAACTTTAAAAATCTAGCTTTAGTTTTGGTTAACCAGGGGGAGCTTGTAAATTTTGTAGGACAAATATAAGGTCTGCATACCATGGAGAGTTGAGAAAAACCTCTTTAACGTTTGGAGTCGCCATCTCGCCCTGATCATCTGCCACATCTAGAAAATTAATGTCGAGAGCTTGGAAGTTAGATTTAGCCATTAGTTTAGCAAGGCCTTGGCCTTTGATCAGTTTTGTGGGCTTAATTTCTATGTCATATTCTAGGATAACTGCAATCCATTTTCACCTTCTCCCATCAGGGTTGTCTTGTGTCAGGATATCTTTCACTACCGCGTTGGGAACATAAGCTATAATATGAGAATGGAGAATATAGACCCTGAATTCCTTTATAGCCTTTACCAAAGCGAAGGCCTGCTTCTCCATAATATTGTAGTTCAGGGAAGCATCTCTTAAAGCTTTGCTAAAGAAATCTATGGGTTGTTCATACCCTTCACTGTTCTTCTGCAGTAATACAGCTGCTATAGTATGTTCAGAAGCGAAAGAAAAAATATAGAAATCTTTAGTGAAATCGGGACTGATCAAAACTGGGGCTTTTGTGAGTTCTCGTTTTACCTGTTCGAAGGATATCCTGGACTCAGGATCCCATTTTATTTTCGCGTCCTTTTTTAGCATGTTTGTAATGTTTCGGAGGAGCTCGGCCAGGTTAGGAATGAATCTTCGAAGAAAGTTAATTTGCCCTATAAAGGACTGTAGTTCCTTGAGGTTCCTTGGGTGTTCTAACTTTAGTATGGCCTCTATTCTGCTGGGGTCGATTTTGATTCCCTCTTTAGAGATGATGTGTCCCAACAGTTTGCCTTCTTCTAACCCAAAAAGACATTTCTTGGGATTCAAAGAGATCCCGAGCCTTCTACACTTTTTGAAAACGCGTCTAAGATGCCACAGGTGTTCATCATCGGATTGGGAAAACACAGTCACATCATCTAGATAAACGACAATAAACTTACCTAACTCTTCTATGAAGGCGATATCCATTTCCCTCTGGAACATGGCTCCTGCATTCATCAAACCAAAAGTCATCTTCACATACATGAAAGTGCCCCATGGTGTGGTGAAAGCGGTTTTTTCCTGATCGTCTGGATGAACTAGGACCTGGTTGTAGCCTGAGAAACCATCTAGCATAGAAATTCGACTGGACCCGACCACTCTTTGTAGGAGGTGATCCATTTTAGGCAAGGGGTAATTATCCTTCAAGGATTCTTTGTTCAGATTACGGAAATCTATGCAGAGTCTGATTTCCCCGGTTTTCTTACGTGTGGGGACTAGATTAGAAACCCACTTAGAGAAACGTAGTGGGACTATGATATTGGCATCATACATTTTCTTAATCTCTTTTTCTATCAAGGGAAGCAACTTGGGATTTATCCTCCTAAGTTTCTTCCTAAATGGTTTCTGGTCTTCCTTTATGGGAATCCTGTGTTGTATGATGCTGGTGTCATAGGCTTTCAGATATTCATAGCCCCAGGCGAAAACGTCTGAATATTCTTTGAATAGTTCAATGTACTTAAGCTTTTGTTCCGGGGGTAAATATTTGGACAGTTTGACCATCCTAGGCTTCTCTTTAGTTCCTATATTGCAGTCCTCTACCTCTTGCCCATGAACTTCTATTTTTGGTTTCCTAGCTACATCGTCATTGTCAAACAGATCTTCTAAAGGGACAAGCCCTCTAGGCAACACATTGCTTTTCAATTGTAAAACTTCGGCATCTATTTCATCATCTCCTAAATCTCCTGAATCTACTGTATCTTCAGTATCTACCGTATTTACAGTATTCACACTATCTATTTCAAACTCAGAATTATTTACATTCTCGTTTTCATTCTCTACATTTATGTTTGTACATTCAAAATCATTCTTGCATTGCAGAAAGTCCTCTATCTGATCGTCATTTCCAAAGACTTGCCAATACCTGATATTATCGGGAACTGTCGGTTTGCATTTCACTTCGACAGTGTAAGGGCGAGTTTGGCGGAAAGGAATCTTGCAGGAGGCTGCCGATGTGGCCAATCCGTCGGTCAGAATATTCTGTCCTCTTGGCATTGCCTGCAAGTCAACCTCATTAAAGAATTTCAAAGCGTCAAGAACCGCATTCTTGTAGGCTCTATGGCATGGGTGTTTAGCAGCATACTCACCTTTAATTTGCTTGATTATTAATTCAGATTCACCCCTTACCATTATTTGCTTAGCACAAACTTTTTTCAACAACTTCAGACCTAGCATTAAAGCTTCATACTCGGCAACGTTGTTAGTGCAGTGGAAATTTAACTTATAGGAATGATTTTCTGAATACCCTTTCCGATGATTATGCAACCAAACTCCATCTCCTACTCCTTATTTACTCACAGCTCCATCGAAATCCATACTCCAGAAATCAACGGGGAATTCCTCAGCGATTACATTTTCCATCTTTGTTGCCTCACCATTTTCTGGACCTTCTTCTTGACTAGCTACATCTTCCACCAGCTGAATATCTGGCTCTTCAGTGTCGCCATCGTTGTACAAGATGAATGAATCCAAATCGAAATGAGCAGAGTAAAGGGGGTAATTGTTCAGTTTCTCCTGACTACTGACCATATACTTCATCAGTGTTTCTCTGTATAACCTCCTCTGTTGTCCGAACACTGGTATAGTGGTGTAAGATATATCCAGCTACAGGGTTCCTTTCAACTTAGCTCCCCAGGACCTGGAGAGCAACATTCCATACTTAGGCGGAATGTCTACAACCACTACGTCCATCACCGTTCTTTTAGAAGGGATCTGCACCAGGGTGATGCACAAATATTTAATCAAACCAATACATTTGACTTTGCTGGAGTCAAACAAGTGTAGATCTTTGTACGGCCTAGTGACCTCCAATCCCAGTTTTTCCATTACTACTTTAGGCATCAAATTATGTGAGGCACCTGAATCCAACATGGCGTTATGCAATATTAAATCATGTATGTTCAAAATAATGTAAAAGGGGGATACATCGCCGGTATCGTCTCGACCGTTTACTTCAGGTCCAAAAAGGAGTTCGGGATGATCATCAGTGAGGTTTACAGTGTCTGAATGAGTCACCAATCCAATAGTCAAGGCCTTGGTGCCTATGTCAGGTTCGATGGCTAATGATTTTAGCACCTGAGAATGATAACCGCCTCTGCTAATCAATTCTGTAAGTTGGAGAGAGATTTTAATTTTGGCCAATTCTGCCTCCAGGCTAAAGGGCGCAGAAGTTCGGGTCTGACTCATTGATTCTGGTTGGTCCACCATGTTCTTCCTCTCAGAAATACTGGGAGGATTAACGGGTGAAACTTTGGGTTGCACTGGTATTTTTAGTATGGTGATGTTTTTATTCACCGTAGCATCAGTCCCACCCTTCTCAGATGACTTTTTAGCAGTGGTCTTCTCAGGAGTTTTTTCGGCAGTGGTCGGCTCGAGGGTTTTCTCTGTCTCAGCTACCTTCTGCATTTTAGTTGTCTTTTTTGAGGAATTTCCTTCTGTCTTTTTTCTTCACATATTATATTGATGGTGCACCTCCAAAATAGCGTTTTCAAAGGCCTGTTGTTATGCCTCCTCAGCTTCTTCACTCACCTTTGTTTGATTTAGTAGAAAGAGTTCCTGCTCTTCTTGAGTAAGGAAAATGGCCTCATTGTCGTGAATACCCATGAGGTTAATATGAGTGTCCTCCAATTCGTCAATTACTTCCCCTCCTTCATCAACATAGTTTTCTTGCAGGGGAGGCCTGATCGGCTGGTCAGGGCCTCTTTGATCTCTTTGATCTCTTTTCCTAATTTGAGGAGGGTTTCTTCTAAAATTGTGGTTTCGAATCTGGGGAGCAGGTGCGTTGTATCTCGAAGGATTTCTGTCTGACACGGTGATCCTTTCCATCATTAGTTCCACCACCCTGGTCAAAGAATCTAATCTAGAATCTGTGGCTGACGTGGAAGGTTCTTCTTTGATCGTGACTCTCCTTTCCGTCCTTTGGTGTGCCCTTTTGGCCAACAGATTAGCCTCCACACTAATAGAACTTTTCTGCATGTCTTCAAGGGTGGCAACATTTCTTTCTCTTAATTGGTAAGACATGTCAGCATCGAATCCATCAGGGAATTTAATAAATGCTAAACCCTGGGGAGGTTTGATTTCCATTGGGATCGCATTGTACAAATTATTAAAGCGGGTACAGTAATCTTGTACTGTCTCACCTTGATTCCTTTTTATATTCTCGTATTCTGACAGTATCTGGAGAGGTTTTTTCTTTACCTCCCATCCGTCAAGAAAACTTCTCTGAAACGCGACAAGGTCAGGAACTGAGGCGGCAGGTAGGGCTTTGAACCATTTTTTGACGTCCCCCGTCAGTCTCTGGGCGAAAAGCCTCATTTGAACGTCGGCTTCGTCAAGTTCTTGCAAATCAAAGTAGTCATTCATCTTATCCACGTGTTGTTGTGCGTTTAATGTTCCGGTCGCATCGAACTGTGGAAGTCTCGTCTGGTAATCTTGGGGCATGACATGTAGTGGTGCGGCCAACACCAAAGGGGCGTATCGGGCGGCCATGATGGGTGGAGGAGGTGGGACGATGACCTGGGTGGTTGGAGAGGTAGCGACGGACGACGAATTCGATGAAGGGTTGGGTGGGGCGGAGGTAGTGATTTGTAGTTTAGTCGTAGGAGACAAAACTTTGGGGGTTTGAGGTTGCAACACAGTTGGATCGAAGATGAGCTTAGACACAAAAGTTTTAGACTATGTTCTAACAAGGTTTCATGGTGGAAGAAGGTCAAGATCAAGGTTTTGAAAGATATCTGGTTCATCGGAAAGGAAGGGAGACTTACGAGGGGGAGTATAACTCGCTGAACCGATAACTAAGGTTTTTCGCCTCAACAATTGCTCGGGATTATCTATCGCTATAGAGGGTTCTGGGCTTGGATGAGATCGAGTGTGAACTTTCTTGGGAGCCAGGACTCTTTTTTGGTTTATATATATATATATATTTTTATTTTACGGTGAGGGAAACTAGGGGAGATTTCTACGTTGACGTCGTCTGGCTTCCAATTGTTCCTAAGTAGCTATGTCTTGTTCAATGGCTGCCCATGGACGTTCGAGTTCTTCCCGGTTATTGGCAGTTTTGAGGATTATGTCAAAAAGGTTTGACGCGATATGCGTTTGATTTTCTAGTCCAGGCTCGATATTAGGTTGTACTGCTGTAGGGATAGTCATAGAGGAACATTAAGAGTGGGAAAAGTTTCAAAGGGAGACTCTGAAAATAATATGTACAGAGTTAATCAACCTCTAATCATTACTTTCTTCTCAGAGTCAACCTTCTTTAGGGGAGAGGAAAGTGAGGTATTTAGTTTTAGTTCTTCCCCAGTGGAGTTGCCATTTATGTTAGCACTCTGTAAATTTCCTAGAGGTTGAAAAGAAGAAATCCGAAAAGGTAACCTTAACCAACCGCTTTTAAAGCTGGGATCTATCCCTTCCAGCTTCAGAGAGGGATCTCTCTATATGATTTAGCTTTGTTTTTAGTTTCAGATATTAGGCTAGGTGAAGTAAACATTGGTTTTGTTGTAAATGAGTTTTAAAGTTGGTTGAGACGGCCTACACATCCATTGGGCTATGGGATCTGTATTTAAACAAATAATCGATGCAACCAGAAATGCTAAAGAGAACCTCCACAGGGCGAGATGATATAATCACTGGATCTTTATAAATTAAAATGATGGACGAAAAAAAAGATGAGGAAAATAACTTCAACTAACAAGCAATTAATAATTTCTTAATTGAAGGTATCAGAAGATAAACATATAAATCTTTAGAATCAGAAATAGGGTATCAGAGATAAATCCTGCAACATAACGCTATTCATAAAGATTAGATTCAGAAAACAAAATGGATACGGAGAAAGAAAAACATTTAACTTAGAGGATCAACGTCACCAGTGAACATACGCAAGAATCCTGTAAATGCCTCTTATTTATTAATGGCCGATCAAAAATAGTACAGCTTGGTAGCAATAGGGTGTGCGAATCAACCCACAATACTTCGAGAGTTGAAGTATTTATAATTCCAATTACAAACGTTCCTATCATAACTGATCAGGACGTGCTCATTCTATTTTAAGCCTAACTACTTTAACTAATCAAAAACTGTTTGATGACTCATTACAACTGCATGCAGAAACTTCTGGGGTAGGTCATTGGCGAGGTTCTTTCACAATCTCTTCTGACTGGACCGGTGACTGGATTGTGACAGCTCATCTGATAATCTAGTAGGTCACACATTTCTTCCCATCTGATATGACCTGGCACTGTGACTTTAAGAAATCTCCGATACACTTCGTCCATGTCTGTATATTTAGAAAATGTAGGCTTGATTGTGAATATGTGTTTAATTTCATGTTGGATACTAATATCCAACTGCAAGGCATCCATGAATGCTTTCCCCGTGATGCTTCTCTGTATCCCTGCAAACTTGGAATTGTCCTTGGACACTTCAGTCAACCTTTTCTTATAATCAGGGAGTGTCATTAATTTGTCATTAATGACCTTCAGGCTAGGTAGTCCCTTCCTTTGGAGAGCATCTATCCTATTGAAGAAATTCTTCACTCCTTGATCCATGACTTGAATCTTCTCCTCAAGCTGAAGCATGAGACCCCTTTTGGTTAGGACCCTTTTGACTTCAAGTATAGTTTTTGTCCTGTCCTCAATCTTTAATTCTTCTAGTTCCTCCCTGGTCTTTGAATTCAGGAACCTTATGATTTCATTCGCTTGGGCTAGCATGTCTCCTAGCTCCATTATGATCTTCTCAACAGCTTGCTTACTCCTCTCGAGCAACTCATTTTGTTCAAACATGATTTGAACCATTGGCCAGATTTCATTCATGGACTTGGAAATATCTGTCCACACAATCTCTTTCACCTCTGCCAAAGTCTTTCCTGCCATTGTCTGTTTCTAGAGCTGCTGTAACTCCTTCTTGATTTGCCCATTCACCTGTTTCTCTTTGGATAGACTTTTCTGGAAAGAATCCTTTATCTCTTGGACATTATCCACCTCTTTCTTAAGCTTGTTGATTTCTGAATCTTGTAGGTTCATCCTCTCCATAGACTTGGCCAAGTCTGTTGTTCCCTCCGGTAGCGGCACTGATGCAGCAGATGGAATGGTTGTCACTGTTGCTATGCTCAATCCTGCGATTGGGATAGCACTTAATGGGATGCTTTCCATTGTCTTTTCCTGCTCTTTCTCTTTTAGCGGTCTTTCCATATCAGTCTCCATTTCCTTTAGCTGAGCATTCTACTCCATGAGTAACTTTAACATCTCATGCTTTTCCCCTTCCTTTTCGGCTATCTCCTTTGTCTGTCGGTCCTCTGTGGGAGGGAGCTTTAGATGTTTTATTAAGGATGCGATGTCAACATTTTTCTTTTTGATCATCTCTTCGGCAGCCTTGACGTTCGCAGGGTCGTAACCGATCTTGAGGACCAGCTCCTCCAACGTCTTGATTTTGTTGTCCTTTGCGAAGGATGATATTTTCTCCAGCTTCAGTTGGGTCTGGGTATTGCTCAAAGCTACCCAAAATTTTGATGCAGAAGTTGTAACGTGGGCCAAAGTGTGTAAAACCATCTCGCCAGTTTGCTTGTGCAGATCCATCTGATCTATTGGATGCACGTCTTTAGCCTGAAACTCAAATGTGGCCCTTTTATAATCTGATATAACCTTGGGATCTGGCACTTGTGCTTGGAGGTAAGCCATATGCATCCTACCTTTTTCTATGTCAAATGCTGAAAGAAGCCTATGTTGAGCTGTGGACGACTGCTTCTGGAACTGGGCATAAGTGCTGGTAGTAAGAGTCTGGTTTTTCTTCTTGATCAAGTCATACTTTTCAAAAATTCCCAACTTGGGCCCGGTCTTGCTTGGTTGAGCATCTGTGGAAGAGTCTGTGGATTTTATAGCTGGTTTTATTGCTTTATGCTAACTTGAGCTGAAAGGGAGGGTGACTGGCTTGACCTTTGTGGTAGATACTGTGGTAGTTGAAATTTCCTGCTCTATTGTTGCGCCGGGCGCTGAAACTGTCCTTGGCTTTTTGGAGTGCATTTGAAATTCCTCTGATGACACCTCCGTTATAGGAGGAGAGGATTCCTGTCGGGGCCTCTTATCCTTGGGGAAATGAGGTGTGGTGGTGGGTAAAATACTTGTTGGAGGCGTCTGTTGTTCAATGTCAATCTGTTGTTCCACGTCCACCAACGTATCGAGCTCCCATTCTGTCTGATTTGCAAATCTCTCGATTTCTGGCTTGGGCTCATGCGCATATGGGACATTTTTATTTTTCACTCTCATTTCAGAAATGATCCCGTAGGGATCATAATGCCAGGTGAAACTTGTAAGGAATTCCATATCCCTTAACATTCTGTCTGGTTCATCACCTGCGCCTCTACTATTGCAGATGAAAGAGCCAATCTGCCCTTTGATCCACAATTGTTTCTTCTTCTTAAGGGAAACAAAGTGAATATCATCAGAATTCATTATTTGTCTAATATATTCCAATGCAAAAATTCTTACCAGTATATATCTCGGCAGCTTGTAAGGTGCCAATTCACACCCGTAAACTCGGATCTCAGAGTGATTCTAATACAAGTACCAGTCTCCTGTCTTCGCATTGTCCGAGAGGTGTAGATTTCTCCGAACTTCATCATTTATTCGTGGCTCAGGCATGGCACTCAACATGCTTACCACAGGGTGGTAAAACTAGTCAATGAACGCTGTGAAGTCGTATTCGACAGAATTGTGTTTCAGAAGAGAAGTCCACGCTGTGACTGGTTGGGGCCTCCCGTCGGCGTCCATATTCTGCATGGAGAAATTGAACTTGTCGGCCTGGAAATAGAAGAAGATGTAAGCCAGAATGGATGAATACCTGAACATGCCCTCTGTGGTGAAATTCGCAAATTGTTCATGGATTTTATTGGCTAGGAAAGTGTTGTAGTTGAACTACGTGGTTGGCTGTTCATCGTTTGAGAAGACGGATAGAAAACCCAGGATGGGCTCATCTACCCATTGATCAGAATAGTAACCAAGTAGGGCACACAGGGAAGAGATGATTTGATTTCCTTTGGTAGAGAACATAGAAGAAGGGTAGGGGGGATTAGTGGAAGGGAGTGGAGCGGAAGTGGGGAGAAAAATCTTGAAGATCTGAGCTCTCTGAGGGAATGTCATTTTCTGGTATAGTTCAGTGAGGAATTCTAAGTTGAACGGGGATGCAGATTCAACACGGGTTATCTGAATCATCTGGTAAATATATTCTAGGGTGATGAAGAAGGGGATGTCTCCAGACGAAGAAACAATGGCTTTCTGGTCTGGGACGTAATGGGCTTGGCATTTGAGGGCGAATTATGGGAAATGATGAATTTGGGCGAAGAGATATAGGGGAAAATTGGACTCCCAGAGTCCAATTTCGTCACTCTGGTCCAGGAACACTTCCCGGAGCCATGACTGCAGATCAGAAAAGTCAAAACTACAAATAGTGTCTGCTATAAATCGATCTTTATCGACCAAGGGGACTTTATCCAGGTCAACAGGAGGAGGAAGAAAAGGATTTTCTTCTTCTTCCACTTGTCTGGACTTTGACACCAGTTTAGCAACTGTACCTGCAACAAAGAATACGTTAGTGGGGTTGAAAAACTGCGGGTGAAGGTGATACGAAAGCAATGGAGGAATAAGAGATTTCTGGCGCGATGGATGAATAATGAATGAACAGGGAGAATGGTAGTTTTATTCAAAAATGGGTCAGTTGGACACGGGAAAACGGCCAGCATTACAATGGGTATATTGCCCAGTTATTAATTGACAACGGGCCACTTGGGATGAGTTGGAATATGAGGGTGGCCAAAGTATATGGAAGGGTGACGTGGAGGCTGGTGATTGGAGGTGAAAGTCGCCAAAAGGGGTCGTTCATGAGTGGAAGGGTAAAGGTCTGACAGCATGGCTGACAACAGTTATGGGATGGGACTCAAACCAGGAAGTAAGTGGGACAAGTGGACTTAGTGGAGGGTGACGTCCATGAGTGGCGGCGGTCAGACACCATGTGAGGGACGAGACTTGAGAACCAATAGACTTGTGCCACCTGTGACAATGGGCCCCCCTGCGGGAAATATCTATTCCGGACCCCACCCCTTTGATTAAAAGAAGGACACCAGGGGGGGTCTGAAATCCTTTGTGAGCCATATATCTACGCGCTTCCTTTCTGACCGTAGATCTCAGTGCGCTCTTTAATGCCGATTCCGGACCCCCCCCCCTTTCCATTAAAGGCAGAACGGAGAGGGGGGTCCGGAAATCGATGTGAACCGTAGATTTGAGTGCTTTGATCTGAGCCGTCTAGATGTGCACCCAAGTTATTACCAAT
>ML860505.1:24863-35626 GCA_009831015.1 Picea engelmannii
CTCTCGACTTATAGATTTTATAAAATCTCTTGTTGCAATCTTTTATAAATTTGGACTATGCAACAAGCGCATGGGTTAAAGGTGAGTTTGGTGTCATGGCAATGTTTTACGCTTGGCGCATTGGTGAAACTTTTGGATTTCATGTTGGTTTGAACTATACAATTGGTGCATTAATATAAAATATGGTTTTGGTCTTACATTTGCTTAATGGCACGTTGATATGGTTATTCACCGATTCGGGTTGGTCGATTAATATGTTTTAAACGTTATTATCATTGATTGAACAACACTGTACTGTGCCATTAATACATTGCATGGCGGTGATAATCCCACCACCTTCACACACAATACATTGATTCATTCCCCTTTGAGTGCTTGCAGCTATTAATCCCTATCGATTTTTCCTCCTGCATATTGTATTGTTCAAACCAAACCCTACCATGCACCCGCACCATGGCTCCGGTCGTAAGGGCTGAGCCCAATGGTAGCCAGGCACTGTTAATGTTTGATGGTGCTTACAACAACCTAGAGGAATTCGGATGGCTCCCGTTCATACAAAAGTTTGATAGCTTTAACCCTGGTGTGGCTCGACAATTTGCGTTAACCTTTGATGGCTGCCGAGCCAAGGTTGGGGATGTCCAGTTAGAAATTGATGAACAATTTCTTAGTTTGGCTACTGGTCTTCCTGCTACTGGTCAGAAATGGTCGAAAAATTGCAAAGTGGAAGATGTCCCGTGGACATTACTCTTCCAGTCATGAAAGGTGAGTTCTTGTGACAAGGGTTTGCCTGCAAATATGTTGAAGCAAAGCTGGCGCGACTTACTGATGGTAATCAATCAGTTCATTACCTGCGAGGGCCGGTATGGTTTCTTTTTCTTGTACCACCTTCGGCTACTTATGATTTTCATGGTTTATGAACTTAATATGCCTCACTACTTGGATAGGAGTTTATTTAAAATGTCTAAAAGGTTCAAACGGAACCAGTCTGATACCAGTCTTTTCCATTTCGGGTTAATTAAAATGCTTATGGTTTATGAGTTGGGGTTACACCGAGATTGTTGAGAGGATTTTCTTAAACATAATAATTTTGGTCACTCGAGCCCACCATAGGTTGATAAACCCATGGTGAACGATAGTAAGTCGATACCCCCTGTGCCTTACAATGCTCTGATGCCTACACCCCTACCCGATTCACCTATCGACCTACCTGGTTCTGTTACCATTCATGTCGAAAATAATAAACCCGTGGCTAAAAATCCTAAGACTAAACCTACTGCCAATTCTAAAGGCAAGAAGAACACCCGGTTAATCTCTCGCATGGAAAGAAACAAACCAAAGACACCTGTTAATCCTGATCCTATCATGGTTAGTGAATATTATGACTCAGAGATTGAACGTTACCTGGCAAGTGAATATCCCTATTCCGAAGGTCTGTGTGACAAACCCTCATACAATTTTGTGAACAATCTACCACCGTGTTTACAAAATGATCCTAATTATCCATGCATCAAAATGCCTTGTGAAACCCCTGGTGACTTGTCTAAACCCCCTCCTTCTCCAAACGAAACAAATGCTCCACCATGTGAACAGTGTGGCTCGTGGTTGGAAATGTATTACCTCGATGTACCAATGCTGTAGTCCAGAATCCATGCTCTGGAAGATCAAGTGGCAAGGCTTACCAGCCAGAAGGCAAAGATGTCATCCACTGATAAGAAGAAGTGAACAACTGGATCGATTTTGTTTAAGAGTGTGGATTCTGCTACAACAGTTGTGAACTCAAAGCTGGCATAGTCCAAACAGTCACACTGGTATGATTATCACCTGTTTATATGATGAACTCACAGCTCTGTGTATAGTCTCGAGTTGAAATTGGTTAATAAGCATGCATGTGTTGTATATAAGTTTGATTAATCGATTTTCGGATTGGTTTTGATTAGATTTAGTTCTGATCTGATTGATCATGATTGGATTTGATTGTTTTTGGATACTTTGTTATTTATTGAAGATTGTTCATATCTTTTCTAAACACAAGTTATCCCAATTTTGGAACATAGTCAATATCTCATTTCGAATTGGTTATATCCTGTGCGATATGGTTGGCAAATTGGTTAGTTGTTGTGATTGTATATTCTATGTTCGGACCAATTCGTATATCATTTTGTTATTATATAACCGAATTGCGAATAAATATGAATAGTGGTTGTTATACCTAACCAAATCGAATTGGACTGTTTTGTTATCAGATTGTAACAAATATGTCGTTTGAATTCGATTTGAGGAATGGGATTGATTATATTCAGTCTTACGATTTATGTCTATAATTAAACTCAGCCATATTTGTTTCGGTTATTTACCCGGTTTATATTAGGAATTCTGTTGATTATATCAAGACCCTGTCTGTTGACTGTGTGGTGATCAATAACGAAATTCGTTTGGTCGTTACTCATTGAGTATGATTCCATTGGAAACAGTTTACCTATCTTTGCATTCGATTGAATGATATCAATTTATTGTTGTGACTATAATGAGTCAGCGATGGTTACGATCATTATTTCTATTATGTTTGTTCACCATGCGATACTCAGTGATCAAATTCTATAGCAAAGTTTAATGGATGTTGTTATGC
Source organism: Picea engelmannii (assembly GCA_009831015.1). Lineage (NCBI taxonomy): Eukaryota > Viridiplantae > Streptophyta > Pinopsida > Pinales > Pinaceae > Picea > Picea engelmannii. The sequence goes on from ML860505.1 coordinate 27,490, forward strand.
ATGTTTCATTTTGATTATAATCGCAACGGCCTTTCCATTTTGGCTTTTAAGTAAAAAACTATGAATTTTACACAGTTGTAACCGATCGATTGTGATTAAGTTCGATTATAACTATATCGATATTGGATACGATGCAATTTACTTGTAATTGCATTTGGATATGAAACAGTGTGGTTATTATTTGACCCAATTTAATAGCAATTAAAAAATAGAGCATTCTTATCTTGTTTCGATTGCATCCTTTTCGATTTGATTTGATTTGAATGATAAATTTGCTTGAACCATTAGTAATTCGATTTTAATGTTTGGATTGTTTTTAAAATATTTCATTTGATTTCTATCTGATTCTATATGCTATTTTAGACTAGCTACAAAATCARATGATTYTGTAGCTAAGTCTGTAAGATCATTTTCTTTGTGTTTTATTACTGAAATATCTTTCTAATTGGATATTTGTGTCCTATTGCAGGTAAATTCGAATTGMAATTGAGTTTATGAGCAGTTAGGGGATGTTTCCAAGATTTCACTTGCATTTCATTTCCTAGTTTAGAAGATTTTGGGGATATTACCCAGATTATGTAATACATTTTAATATTATCCACAAGGAAGTTTTACCTGGTGGAGAGACTTATATAAACTTATGATTTTTGTAATAATCATCATCCTCATTCATGGAAGAACAAGGATATGGAGTTCTAATACAGACTGGAGTAGAATTGATTTTTTGTCATAGCCTTAGCTTCTCAATATATCAACATTTTGTTTCATGTTTTGTATATCACTTTGTTTATGGTTTATGACTACTTTAGCTATCTAAATCATGTGCAAATGATATAATTTTGATCACTGTTATCCATATCATGTCTCTTCCAAATAGATAAAAGACATAACAATTGTTAATTCAGTTTGTGAATGACAGGTTTATCTTCTTCATAAATTGAATTGTTATATATAAGTCCTTGCATAACAGGTTTCCCTTATTGCAGGAATTTATAATCATAAGATTGTTATGATTTTCTTTTATGTCTTTTTTGTCCTGTAAAACACTTCAAGAAGCAGCACAGCTAATCGTTTATGAAAATCTTACAGACCAACCGGTGCGTGTTTTCTCCTCTGACCAGCTTAGAAGTTATCATACACAGGGCAGACTTGGAGCGTTTCCAGGTCAATTAGTCTGTTGTTTACTATTTTCATTAAGTAGTTTAATTCATATATAATCTTAATTAGATTTATATTAGATTGTTTAATTTCAGTAAATATATTAGATCGTTTAATTTCAGTAGTGTTTATTTCTTTTTCATAAAATATAAAAATCAAAAAGAGATTCTTGGCCGTCTTAGGGCAGAAAACACATGAGTTTTGCAGGTTTTAATTAAATCTGTAAGCTGTTTATAGTGTACATTTGTGAATAAGTGATATTGCAGCTGATAATTAGATAGTTGATTTGAGTTATTATAATAGTAATTAGTAGATTGTATATAATAGTTAGAATAGTTATATTTAGTGTTAGTTTAATTTAGTAGTTTGTTTTAGTGTATTAGTTAGTTTTAGTTAGTTTAGTTTCCTTCATTTAGTTTTAGTTAGTTTTAATTTGTTTGTTTTATTTGTTTTAGATTACTTAGCTCAGATCAATTCTCTCTTTGGTTTTCATAGAAGACCTTAGAGTGGCCAACGGAGCCGTTAAACTCGTCAGGGTGGTCCATTCCAAATGGCTTGGGTTATTTAGACAACCCAGGACCGGTTCCACTCTCCTAGTTGACGGACGGTCAATTTCTCCCGTCAACAGGCGGTTACAAAAACCATCCTTTCCTTTGCAGCCCGTTTCAGTAGACTCTCCTTTTTAGCAGCGGGGCCTTGATGTCATAGGTCCAATCAACCCCCCATCGTCACAACATCACAATTTTATTGTGACAACCACAAATTACATTACCCGATGGTCTGAAGCTGTCGCATTAAGAACCGTCAACACCAGTTAGGTAATTGCCTTTCTAAATTCGAATATTATCACTCGTTTTGGTATCCCTGACTGTTTATTATTCGATAATGCTTCTTACTTTTCCTCTCTTGAGATGAGCGAATCCACTTTGGAAAAAGGAATCAAACTAAAGTACTCTGCTAGCTATTACCCCCAGGGAAAAGGATTCACAAAATCAACAAATAAGAACTTGATTAAAATCATCAAGAGAACGGTGGCTGAAAATCACAAAAATTGGCACAATGCGTGACTGTTAAACGCACTGTGGGATGATAGGGTAACACCAAAATTTGTTGTAGGAAACTCCCCCTTTTTTCTCGTTTATGGCAGAGAAGCAATTATTCCACCTCACATTCTTCTTCCTTCACTTCAACTATCATAGGAGATTCAAGAAGAAGATTGTCCCCCTTTGGAAAACCGAATTAACTCTTTGATGAAGCTAGAAGAGGTAAGAGCCCAAGCTAAACGTAAGTTATATCAACATCAACTATTGGTCAAATGCTGGTTCGATTCTAACTCTGCTTCCGATAGGAATTTCAAAGTAGGTGACCTCGTCTTGAAATGGGACAAACCGCATGAGGGAAAAGGAGAGCACACAAAATTTCAAAACTTATGGCTTGGACCATTTTTAATTGCTGAAAAGTTGGGTTCCAGTTCTTTCTGATTGCAGAATCTTGAAGGGCAGCCTGACGCTTATCCGGTGAATAGCCAAGCCCTGAAAAGATACTTTGCTTGACGACAACCATTGTACATTATGTACATATTTTGCTTTTGTTTGCCTTTTCTTTTGATTTTTGTTTTTGATTTCTCTTTTGAGTTTATCAGCTTGTGTTTTTGGAAATACACATACCTGTATACTGAGTTATTCAGACAAAGAAAAAAGAAAATTCCTTCGCTGAAATAATTGCTAAGAAAATTGTATAAACATCAATTGTATACTTCTGAAATTTACATCTGTAAGTGGCAAAAGATTGTCGTTTGAAAGAAGTTAACTGATTTCAATCTCTAACATAAGCTTGTATGGATCATCTATTATCTTTTTACGCTGTCCCTTTTCCTTAAGGGAATGACTCAGAAGATGTCTCCCTGTCTTAGGAAGTTGGTTCTGTAAATGAAACATCTTTGGATCTTAATAAAGGACACTTTTAAAAACTTCTGCTGAGGTCTGAAAAAATATGTTAAGATATCATAATTTTCAGCGTCACCCCACTCAACTATATATCTTTGAGAAAAAAAACAAAATAAATCATTAATAGAGTTGTGGGAAGTGCGTGTAAACCCACCGGGATGCTGAACAGGTCTGCTGGTAGCGGGTAAATGCATGCATGACGCCAAGACAACTTCACCGGGGTATTGAACAGGCCCGCTGGAAGCGAAGCAATGTCAGGTATACGAAAATTTGCAAATAAGAAACTTTTTAATGTCCTTTATTCTGATCTAGAACTTCTTGGAAGGATACGGATGTCAGAGTGGGTTAAATGGAAACCCTATCGAGGCTATGGACGCCTACTGGTAGCAGTGGCTCTGTCAACAGTATTGGATATTTTATCTTTAATATCACAACTCACTTGTCTTGAGACTGTTATCAGCTTTCATCCTTTAAACACTGTTGGAATATTTGGTTAATGATGATGTTACATGATTTTTTGGTTGTTATTTTTGAGTTAGAATTTTTCTCGTTATCCTAATCTGAATTTTTTCTTTTGGTAGAGATAACTGCTTCTACCAGTGTGTCGCCATTGTTGGTAGCCAATTCACATTTTTATACTATCCTTATAAGCTGCCTACACCAGAATTTTGCAAACTTTGATTTTGTCGCAATCTCTTCAATAAAACGACAATGTTGTTTTATATGCGTTTGCACACTTACCTTTGTTCTTGTTTTCACGACTGAAAGCATGAAAACTTGATTTACAAAGTCACATTAAAATCATCACTGAATTGTCGTTATCATTCTTGTCCATATGCTCATTGTGTTTACATTTTACTTATCATTATATAGTTGTCAAGACCTTTTAATCTGTACTCATTTGACATTCTTTGATTGATTATGTAATTTCGTTTCATGAGTGATTGAGTTTGTGATGCATTGGTAATTGGATTTACATGTTATTTGATCAATTCACTTGGCACATTGGTTACATAAAAAAACATTGGCACATTGGTTAAACCCTTGGTATGAATCGTTTCATACAACACTTGGCATTGGTTTCGATTCGTGTGTTTGGTTTTAAAACTATGGTATAATTTTTGCTCACGCGAATGATTAATACACTTACCAAAGGTTTCGATTGATTGATTGAAGTGGCATAATTGTTAACCTATGCATAGTCATTGGAATAACTATTTGCATCAGTGGTTGTACTGTAGATATGACTGTCATGCATGTATGAACCAGCTCCACCACCTTTGCATGATATGTCATTAATGTTTACCCCTATCCATGTTTCACCTCTACTAGCATCGGGTAAGCCTTTGAGTGTTCTTCCCCTACGTATGTTGTGATTCAAACCCTGACTCATTCACCTCACTTACCGTGTGCTCCTCTCTATGGCACTGGTGGTGTGAATTGAGTCGAATGGTAGTCAAGCCCTGCTACTGTTCGATAACGCCCGGAATGATTTATGAGATAATGGTTGGCTCACATTTGTACAGAGGTTCAAGGGTTTCAATATGTTTGTTGCACAACAATTCTCCCTTACCTTTGATGGGTGTAGGGCCAAAGTAGGTGACATTCAACTTGAAATCAGTGAAGAGTTCATTAGCTTGGCCACAGGATTAGCAGCCACAGGCCAGCGATGGTTTAAAAACTCTAAAGTTGATGAGGTGCCATGGCCATTACTATTCATATCACAAAAGGTCACATCCTATGACAAAGACATGCCTATTTCCATGCTTAAACCAAGGTGGCATGATCTTTTGATAGTGGTTAAACAATTTATGACTTGAGAGGGTCAGTATGGATTAGTTTTTCTTTATCACCTTCGACTGTTAATGAATTTCATGGGTTATCCATTGAACATGCCATTTTATTTCCAGTGTAGTCTTTAAAAAATGTCTAAGAGTTTTAAATGAGAGAAGGCCGATAGTAGCTTGTTTCACCATGGCCTGATCAGACTCATCATCGTTCATCATTTAAACCTCCATGGCGATAATTGGCAATCTTAATGGCTTTGTTGATTCAGAGTATGTCCAAATCGATAAGTCTGTGGTCAGTGAGACTAAGGTCGGGTGACCCGTGCCTTTGCATGCCCTTCTACCCTCTACCAAACCCTTGGTCTACCCTGATATTGACATACCCAACATTATAACAGACAAGATTGAGGCTGTTAAAAAGCCTGTGAGAAAGAAGGTCAAGGGTAACCCTACTTTCGATGACAAAGGTAAAAAGAATGCTCGAATGATAATGAGACTTGCTATGAATAAACCTAAACCTAGTGTTGATCAAACACCCATAGTCCTCAGCGAAGACTTGGACTCTGATATCGAGTGCTTCCTAGCTAGTGAGTACCCTTATTCCCAAGGTCTGTGTTGCGAGACACCCTATGACTTCGTTTCTAATTTTCCCCCGTGCCTAAAGAACAATCCTAGCTACCCAGGGATCAAGCTACCTAATGAAACCCTCAGTGATTTAAACAAACCCTCGCCTACAATTCCGAAGCCCGGGCAGTCGTCATGTAACCAATGTAATGTGTGGCTGGAACGCTACTATACCGATGTTCCCTTATTACAGTCGAAAATCAAATCATTGAAAAACCAAGTTACAGTGTTGAAAAGTGAAAGGGACAAGCTTCAAGCTAATGACAAGAAGCAGAAAACCACTGGTTCCATCGTTTTTAGGAATGTCGAGTCGGCTACAACCTTCGTCAATTAGAAACTATCATGACCAAGTTGTCTGCTCATTATCTAGGTATGAGTTTCGATATCATTTTCGTTTTATGAATTGCTTGAATTAATATAATGAATCAAGTTTTGGTTTTCGATTAGCTCTGTCCATTGTTCGAAATGACTCTGTCATAGTTTGATTATCAAAAATGGTTATGCTGTGGATCCTCTACATTGTTTTTGTTTTGCTAAAACTAAATGAAGTTATGATTTGGTTATACGATTTGGTTGTGCCCAGTTTAGAAATTGATTTGTTTTCACTGGGTTTGATTCGTTTTGAATAATTATGTTGGTTTGAATTAACGAAATCAATGGGTTTTGTTTTTTCTTGGATTTTGTTTGTATCTAACCTGAATAGGAGGTTTCACACTAAAATTAGAACACAGTTTTGTTTTGATTTAACATGATTTTGTTGTCGCTGGATATCAACGACTCTAATTTAATTCTTGTGATTTGATTTTTGAGACGATTTCATAGGATTGAATTGGCTTGATAAATACAATGTAGTCTATTAAATTGGAAAAACAACTCTATTTTGTCAACATTCTCGTTTGGATTTGGATTATATGTGACCCGTGCAAAAGATATCTTCACCGAAATCATGGAACTATGTTCATTCATAACGATTATGTCAAACTCAAACTGTTCAATTCACTCTGTTTGTTGCGTATCTTGAGTTAGCATGATTACTTTTATGAGTTGGATTCGTATTGAAAATCGATTTGATGCTGCATTTTGGGTTTTGATTTTATCTCTGTTGAATTCAGATGAGAACGTTTGGCTAATAGTTCGTTTTGAAATGAATTCAAGTGATGATTTCGTGGAATGTAAATTGATTGTGTTTTCCCCCAATTTGTGAGGACAAACGATTGGACTAGTCCTACAGATCCTGTTGTCAACCGATTATTTCCACGATGATTTCGTTTGTGATAATTTACATACCAGTTTTGATTTGATTATCTAATAGCATGGATCATTTGTTTATGTTTAATATGGTGCTATCAGTTTGGGAAAACAATCCTGTTGATTTGGTTTGGATTCGCAGTGATCTTGTGGATAGCTGAAGCAACTATTTGTGTTGATTTCAATTGGTCCTTGAAACGATTTCACTATTGTTGAGTTATCCAATACGATTCCGTTTACCCAATTTTGTGACAACAAATGGAACAGAGTACATGCATCTCTATCATTAGATTGATCTTAGTCTTGTTTGCTATCAAATTAGTAGAACAATTTTGATTTGAATGATTCGTTTGTCTTTCAAATAACAATTAGATACTTGCTTAATAGTTTGAATTTAATTCTTTAAGATTCGAATTGATTTTAATACGATTCTGTGTTTGATTTAGACCAGCTACAGAATCGAAAGATTCTGTAGCTAGTCTTTGAAAATAGATTTTTATCAATTCTATTTGCAAAATATCCTCTAATATTGTCTATTTTTGTCCTTGTTCAGGTACATATGAATTGTAATGGTCAATTTGGGCATGCTGTGACAATATAGGAGATATTTGTGTGATGTAGTTTTTATTTTTAAGTTGTTAGTTTGAGTTAGAGATAGAAACTTGGGATATTTTCCCAGATTTGTGTAAACAGTTTTGATAACTTCCACACGGATGTTTTACCCTGTGGGAGGTCTTTAAATACTTGTTATTTTTTGTAATAATGATCATCCTCACTCATGGGAGAACCAGGCTATGGATTTATGATACAAACTGAGAGGAGAGTTGATGTCTTGTAACAACTTTCACTTTCAATATATCAAACTTTTGTTTCAAGTTTTATGCATATTAGTTTGCAGTTGATTATAGACTACTTTAGCTATCATAATCTATTGCAGGATGATATGATTTGATAAATGTGCTATCCATGTCTGATCTCTTTCATTATTTTAAAGTACAACAATCACTTTGTTTTAGTTAATGAATCACAGATTTCTCTTCTTCGTTAATTGAATCATTTTGTATAGATCTTTGCATACAGATTTATCCAACTATAAAGACTTATAAATCATAAGGTTGCTATAAATTTTTATGTCTTGCTTGTCCTGTAATTATATTTGAAGAGCACAGTTGCTTCTAGTTTATGAGAAGCTCATGGATAATTCGGTGCGGGTTTCCTCCCTCCGATCAGCTAAGACAATCATTATATACAGGACAAACCTGGAGCGTTTCTTCAGGTCAGTTTGTTATTTATTTGATAGTTAATTTGTTAGTATAATTTAAGTAGTTTAGTTAGATATATGTGTAGTTTAGATTTAGAGTTAGTATCTTAGTT